>BQKZ01003714.1:0-13548 GCA_036244855.1 Temnopleurus reevesii
TTACGCCGTAGCCCTTCTATATCTCATTTAGTTTAATTTGTGTTTTATACTCATGTATGATATTATTATTATTACATGTATTATTAGTTTGTCTGATGATATTTTCATATGAATGATATGTAATGTGATATAGAAACCAATAAATTCAATTCAATTCAAATTCAAAAATAGCACGCACATACATACACAGCTGGTACTTGTGACCTTTGACCTCATTACCATCAACGATCCCCATCCATGTAATCATTCCCATACAGTTCGCTATAAAAAAAAGTAGCAGCATCCAGGGAGCTTTCCACAATGTTGCCAACTATTCTATCATTCATTTTTTTGCATAAGAGGAAAATATTTGGCTAAGCTTTTGCATTATTCACATTCTTTTTCTTTTTAACTTTGTGTCTATTGAAGGACAGTTAGCATTTCTGTGATGCTGACAAGTGTGAACATCTCTTGCATGTAAAATGAATCATAGGCCCAAGATAGTAAGCACATACATCAAACACAGCTGGTTCATGTGAGCTTTGACCTCATTATGATCGACTATATATCCTCATCTCGGTAATCATTCCCGTATGAAACGCTCTAAAACAATAGCACAGGGCTTTATACGCTGTGTTTCAAGACAATTAGAATTTCTTTTTCACTGCTCAAGGTTAGAATCTGAGTTTTGGGGGAAATTTTGGTAAATTCTGAGCAAAAATGTGTATTTTTTTTTATTCTTTAAAGAATCCTTTTTGGGATCACTGCTATGTTTATAGTTTCTTGCTATAAAAGTATGAAAATAAGAAAAGAAAATAAATTCTGTCTTCATTCTCTTCTGAAATTTACTCTTCACCAAGTAGATAAATTACTCATTATTTTGGAGTATACTCTTTAGGGTACAATTTCATAATAATAATAGTAATATAATAATAATAGTGTCTTATTTATCCAGGGTAGCCACATTTAGCTACAAGCTAGCTGCTCTACCAGCGGGCCCTGCATAACATAAAGTTATTATTACACCTCTCCTTTCTTAAATGCCGAGCGCCTGGCAAAAAAGCAGATGGTCCCATTTTTATAAGTCTTTGGTATGACTCGGCCGGGGATCGAACCCACGACCTTCCGTTCATTCTACTTGCAATGACGAATGCAAAATTTCCTTCATCGACCAGATATCCGGTGATTTCAGCAAAATTTGGGCAAATAACTGTCAAAGTTTATTTGTTACATAACCATTCTTTTTACCAGGAAGTGATTTCTTTTCTTAAAAATAGAATTTTGAATGTGAACAACAGTTGACCAAATACTTCATATTTTCATCTATGGTAGATGTTGAAGTATTAAAAATCAATTTATTAAAAACCTGACTAATAAAAATATATACAAATGTCATCAAAGCCTGGAGACCTGTTATTATTATTAAACAGCACATCCATTTCGTTTGGAGTATGCAAAAAAGACTAGCTCCTCACACACACACCACTGTGCCACAATGCCCACTCAAGCATGCATTTTAAGTAGGAGGAAAACGCGACACCGTTACTGTTGCACCGCGCGGTGGTCCCGCGACAACGGTGCCATCGGGAAACGCATGAAGCGCCCGCTCATTTCTTCATGTTCGTAAACATTTAAAAACATCGAAGGACTTTTGGAGTGGAGTGCGTCGTCCCCGTACCCTCTAATGCTTTTGTAATTGAAGGTCGTGGGAAGAAGGAGCATTACAGCTTTCTTCTTAAGTAGGGTATTGGAATGGGTGCATTCCCACTGAGCATTAATGTACGATGCCAGTGATGTATGAAAGTTGTGCACAACACTTTGGTATGTGAATTAAATACCTAAAGCATTAGGCACAAATTTTTGTCGATAGCAACTGGTTACCCAATGTATACAATAGCTGTATTGCTTCCCGAGCTTAAAAATATACAGGAACTGTTGCTATGTCAGGTTCTCTTTGTCTTCATACAACACTGCCCCTTAAGTCACTACCCCCACTATGTGAAAACATGGACAATATGTTACTGACTTTGCTATTATCTTCATGTACAAGGCTCTTAACCCATTGACTACTGAATTCTGTAATACCCATAAACTTTGTATAGGGATTACACGGTTCCAGTAGTCAAAGGGTTAACCCATTGACTACTGAATTCTGTAATACCCATAAACTTTGTGTAAGGATTTCCGGTTCCAGTAGTCAAAGGGTTAAATATAAAATTGTGCAACCACTGATTACGCTATCCTAGGTAAATGAAATAAAAAATGAAGACCAAGGAGATGTTGCTAGAAAGTTGTAATAGATTGCAAATCAACTGAGACTGAGCCTTTGGAGAAAATGCATAGACATATAAATGTCATGTCCTTTGGTTTTATCAATAAATGGTTAAAAATATGTGTAACTTATGGGGTGTTGCTCAAAATCAACTGCAAATCAACTGCAACTATGCAAATTGTAACACTAATTTTCATTCGCGCATGGTGCGCGCATTTAACAAGACCCGCATGAAACAATGATGTTGATTTGCATATTCCGATCAACTGCAACTTGCGATCAATTGCAACTTTTGAACAACGCCCCCTTAGTGTGTATCAATAAAAAGGGTAGGATAAAACTAATAACCTGACCAAACCTTCTATTTTATTAGCTAATGCCCTTCTTGCTCTAAATTGGTATATGAAAAACCCAAAATTTTATGAAGATTCCTTCTAAAAAAAGAAAGTCTGCCTGGACGAATTGGGCATTGCTGTAGCTGGTTGCATAATCCATTTGGTTTACATTCGATTGAAGATTTTTGCTTAAAATGGGCAACGTTCTGATAAATTGGAAGCCTTCAGAAACCAATCCGAAGACCAAATATTCTTCGAGTTGGTTTTTTAATCAATGAGAAATACCTAAATTTTCAGTACCTTAAAGGTAGAAAACTACATTTGCACAATACAGTTATGCCTACAACTTGGTATGAACTTCAAATATGTCAAAAGAACAACCTCTATGAAGTATTTTGGTCGAATTTAGTCCAGAATATTTAATTAAAATTAATATAGATTCTATCATAATTCATCTTCACACCAACGGTATTGCGATACTCCAAGCGTATTACAGTACCACACACACACACACAAAACCTTGTAACAGCTGAGCACATACAGTGCGCACTTCAATACACTGCCACACCATGCGGAACACACACTATGAGATACTCTTGTGCTATTGGTCAACAAGCGGTCAACGGCCGTTTTGAATTTTGAACGCACGGTGTAAACATTAAATTCTTGGAATGTCAGATGTTAGCTCGCAAAAGTAGTATTCTATCTTTAAGGATGTCAATAGCTTATTTATATATGAAAATTGAACTTTGGATTTTCTCACCAATTTAAGAACATCTGATAACATATTTAGCCCGAAAAAGGTTTGAATTGGCCTAATATCATCTGTTTTCAGCAAAATGTTATTAAATTTTGGCAAATAGCTGTCAGAATTTGTTTGAAACATAATCATTCTTCCCACTGTGAAGTGATTTTTTTTTAATTTGAGAGATGGTATTAAGAATACAGTCAGCAGTTCCCAAAATATTTCATACTTTAATCTACAGTAGATGTTGAAGTAGTATCAAGCTAAGATGAATACAAACTAATAACACAATGTAAACTATTTCCGTAAAATAAAGTGTGTCAGGAGATAATATATCTGTACGTTATGTAATAAACTGTGCAGACACAACAATCACAAGCTGATTACGATTTCAATAACGTTAGCAATAACAAAGGAGCATTGAATTGGTGTTCAACTTAATTTTACGGAAATAGATTATATCATGTTTAATGCTCTAGATTTCACATGTATTGCAATATAAACTATTTTCGAAAAATAAAGTGGGTCATGGAACAATATATCCGTATGCTACATGTATATATTCAACTGTGCAGACAGAACAATAACAATCCGGTTCTTATTTGAATAACATTACAAAGGAGCATTAAATTGGCATTTGACTTAATTTTACCAAAATATATCATCTCATTTTAATGTTCTTTCACATGTATCACAATATAAACTATTTCTGTAAAATAAAGTGGGTCATGGAACAATATATCAGTCTGCTATGTATTCAACTGTGCAGACACAACAATAACAATCCGGTCCCGATTTGAATAACATTACAAAGGAGCATTGAGCTGGTGTTTGACTTAAATTTATCGAAATATATCATATCATTTTTAATGCTCTTTCACTTGCTCTTTCACATGTGTCCAGGGCGGTGCTTCAGCAAAATATGAAAGAGTTTAAGAACGAATTTAAGATCGACTGGAATCAGTTCTTGCACTAAAATATCGATAATCATCAATAATTATCAATAATTTATGCACAAGTCTTATGAACCAGTCTTTCTTAAAGTCTTTCTTATCATGGTGAAACACCACCCATGTCTGACAAGAAGCGTCAGGCTTACGTGTATTGCAGTGGCTGGCAGACTAGTACAGATACAAGTAGCATCTCTATAATGTCCATGCAAACTGCCCTACAAATCATATTGATCTATTTTCTGGAGGTGGATGCGGACTCGGTTGATACAACATGGAATTCATTTTTCTACAAATCAACAACACAAGGTTTGGTAATTTGATAGATTCCAAACACACTTAGCACCATTTTGCGGAAAAGCCCTTGGATGATACGCTATAAAATGATCGACTACATGTACAAGCAAATGGTCACTATTGTACAGTATATGATGTATAAAATCATCATAGGGATTTACTTTCACAATTTGAATTTACCGGAATTATTTTCCTGGTATCACATCACTATTTGCTATGCATTTTAACATGGCTACTACACAAAGATGTTTCGTGTAGCAAATTTCTACATAGAAATGTAGTGTTTAAATTTTGTACTAAACATCTGAATCTGCTGTTAAAAATATACACAGAATATAGTAAATTGTGTTAAAACAAAACAAAATGTGTAAATATTGCTCACAAATGAGTTTAATTCATTGCCTATGTTGTTTTACTCTAAATTTTTTGCAAACAGGTAAGTTACAAAATGGTCTTAAATAATAAACATTTCGGTTTTTACAGTGCATTAATAGTTACACTATCACTTCTGTTAGTGCAAATAATCCCTTAAAATATGACTTAACCATACAAAAATTCCTTGCCTTGAAAATATGAATCATTAATTCCTACCCTAACAATTCCTCCCAACTTATAGTCAAGTTATAAAGATATATGATTCATAACACATTATAGATACAAGACTCTTGCATCATACCACGGTTATTCTGCACAAAGCACGGATGCAAATGTCAGACACAGTTTCAAAGGGCATCATTTCTGTATAATAATGGAATTCTATATCACGCTGTGCAAGGCAATTATGTGACAATCACATGCATGCCATGCAAATAAGAAATGCAGTGACTTTATACTTAGTCATATATGAATGTGTGCTATACTTGATAATTGCAATATATATATAGTCAGGTGATGTGTTTAAGAAAGGAATATAAATATTTAATTACAAGAAAGATGATTCATAGTGTCATGCTTGGAAATCTACAGTAAAATTCCACAAGGTAATCTACACATATACATGTATGTAAGTCAGAATATTTTGCTAGTGGATATTAGAACAATATATAAAGTCTGATGCTCCCAATGTAACACATCAAAAACATATCTTTTCTCTTTAAAAACTTCCTATGTACAATTTGGCATTAAGCCATAATTAGCACAGCTGAATATATTTAGTATAGTAATTGCGCTATATAAATCCATGTATATCATAGTAGTAAAAACAAAATGATAAAATACATATGAAATATGGAATATAAAAAGGTACACATATTGTGCAAGGAGACGGCGAGGATGTTAAAAGGAATTAGAAGTTAGCACAAGTGCTAGTCGAGTCTAGTTCCATAATTCTGATGATTTTATACAAGCGTTTGTGATTATAAACATTCACAAATTTACTCAATGCATTTGTATTAAAGCTGTTTTTTTATGAAAATGTATCTCCTGCTAATGCATTATTTAGCATTGCATAAAAGAGGATATGGATTGAAGTGTGCACAAAAGCAAGTAAATAATCCAGCACACATGAAGTAATGTTTGACAAACCCCAGACGTCATTTTGCTATCTAATGGGGTGCTGCTCAAAATCAAATGCAAATCAACAGCAACTTTACAAATTGTAACACGCATTTTCATTTGCGCATGGTATATGCGTTCAGCAAGACGCGTAAGAAACAATAATTTAATTGGCGCGTTCCGATCAACTGCAACTTGCGATCAATTGCAACTTTTGAGCAACACCCTCTACGTGTATATAGCACATCTAGGAAGTGCCTATTGGTGAATGGAAATAAATCAATTATGAAGAAACAGAGCTTTGACATTATAAATTACGACCAGGGCGGAGTTTCACCAAATCGTGACTGGTACCAATTCTTTCGCTGAATGCATGTACTATCATGAATCATTGCGCACAAGAATGGATACCTGTCGAAAATAAAGTCTTGAGTAAAGTCTTTCTTATCTTGGTGAAACACCGCCCTGATTAGCATACAGACCTTGTGATGAACACATAAAAGACTACTCATGAATCACAGCTATTTCAATTTTTCTTGCCGTCATTAATCAGTGGATTCAATTACATCTTGGCTTTTCGCAGCAACGGCAAGCCCAGTTCGTGCTCCCAAACAATTCAAATTTCACACGTATTTCGCAAGCAACGTCAAATAAGGTTCCTTAATACACAAGCCCCCATTCAGAGCATACTCAACCACAAATCACCCTCCTGCCCAGTCCAACACACTACAACTCCCCAACTATACTATAAGAGGCTACCCAGGTAGGTGAAATAACGGTCACTCCCGTCAATTCAATATCGGGGGCTAATATCTGGCTACTTAGTTTTGGTTGAACACTTAGCGATCAAGCAAGGCATTGTAATTGCTGGGTTTTTCCTGACGATTCATGCATGTCAAACACTTTGGGATAAAGAAATTGGCCAGAACGGACTGATGATGATTATGATGATGATGATTATGGCAACAATTTTGCTACAGTTTACGTCCTGAGATAACACAGCTCAGGTGTGTTATAATGATAATAATACTGTAGTTCTAAGCTGAATTTTTTGCTGGGTATTATTTTAGCTAAATCTGCAACTAAAATTCCACCCACTATGATGCCCATAGACTTGAATACAATACTATTTAAACATTTAAATGCAGCAAGCTGCTTATATGTCTGAAATTCAGTGAATTTGACAAATCTTATAGACGCTGAAATGTTGGAATTTCTAAATCATACATGCAATTTATAGAGCACCATAAATACACTGCAGAGTGCTCAAGCCGCTGTTAGAAGTACTAACTATTACAGAAACTTTAGCTGTCACCATCCCAAAAGCAAAAACATCTCAAGAAAAGTGTTCTTTTCTCTTCAAGTATGCTATAGACATTTTGATTCTACATGCATTTTGAAATGATTTGTTTTCATTTATTGCCTACTTTTCTAGAAAAAGAAGAAAATGTGAAATTATGTGTACAAAGTGAACGGAGAGCTCTGTATGTTGGCAGCCATTTTGTGCTTGTACATTGCCAATTTAAGGAGCCCATGAGGGGTTTGAATAAAAACTTTGAAAGTTCATAATTTTTGAATGGATTGTTAGATTTTGCTCAAATTATTACAGATTGATCATTGTATTTTTTTCATCCACTGAGAGTGCATCAATGTCTGGGTGAAGTTCCCCTTTAAGTGTATTTGTACGTCCGAGTGACACAAAAACTTTTATAATAACTGTATACAATACAATTCTTGATGGGGTTTTAATTTTGCAAATTTTTTATATGATTTCACTCAATTTTTCACTTGTCAGAATGCCCATAGACTTGTGTACAAAATTGTTTGAAATATGAAAATAACAACTCACCAATGTATGAAAATCTGAAATTCAGTCAGTTTGCTAACATTGATCTAAACTATCAAAACAATCAGAACTTTGTCACAAAAATCAATCACACATTAATCAGAATAGCTATGATACTTTTATATCTGAAAAAAAACTAAAAATATTAATAGTAATTCCAATTTTAGACAAAATCAGCTGATGATCATAAATCAAATTCATTAAGCCCTTTTAGGCTACAATATCCCAATAACTATCCATACACAAACTAATCAAGAATCACGCATAGCATGGCTACCTATTAATCTTCAGAATAATTCTATCATCGGTCATTCACCCTTCCTGTAACGTGGAGGTAATAATAGTCTCCAGGAAATCATAGATGCTGCTCAATTAGTCGTAAAAAATAGGACCGATATTGCCGACTTTAAAGACATTGTGGCTGCACTTATAAAAAAAAATATCAATTCCTGCCCTCTGGCACATCTAATTGTATCCAAGTGGATAAAAAAAATGACAAAGAATACAGAAATTAAAGAAAATAAATCATGCACATGTAGTATCAAGTTATAAATTAAAGTTTAATTACGTCACAGTGTAGTAGTTCTGACTCTCGCCTTTCAATTAGAGGGTTGTAGGTTCAAACCGACTAGTGGCGTTAATTTCCTTCAGCAAGAACTTCACTTGCATTATGCTGCACTTGACCCAGGTGAAATGAATGGGTACCTGACAGGATTTTTTTCCTTAGAATAAAGTGCACTATTTACAGCTGCACCAGGGAATACATTTTAATGGTAGTGATTTATTGAGCCCCTTGTAACCCCAATTTTACTACATGAAGACCCAATTTAGCTCCCCTAAAACTCTCGAGAGCATCTAGGAGAGCTATCTGTAGCTCCCCTGCAAATTCTTAAATTCAGTCCTTGCTGCACTGCTAAAGCTAGGGTTATTATGCTATATTTTGCAGCACTAAGGGGAAACTGATAAAGTTAGTGTTAAGTGCTAAATGGGAGTGCACTGGTGGCTGAAGGGCTAAAGCCAGGGTAATAATAATGTAAAACACCTTGAACACTCAGCAATGAGAGTGGATACGTGCGCTATATAAATTGCATATATAATTATTATCATTATTATATAAAAGATTGTATAATCATTTTATATCATTATGCATCCTGCAGACTCTTTATTCGAGTACAATATCTAAGAAGGCAATATTTAAATCATAGCTTTTTGAATGAAGTACTAAACATAAATTTTACCGCCTAATATTTTCACAACTTAGATTCAGTACAACATCAGGAATAGAGAGAGTATTTAGGATCCAGCAATTTAAATTTTTTCAGATGAAAAGAATATTACACCATGCCTTTAACATACCAAGTTGAGAACACGCAACACGCTTGAAAGTTGAGAACACGCGACACGCTTGAGTGACGATCCAACCCAAATACCGGCTGATTAGATTGGGCTACTACTTATCGTTTAGTTAATCAGAAAAATTGAAGTCGGGGGGAAACGGAGCGTATTTTTCAGGACAAATTTGCTGAAATGATATGACCTAAATGTAGGTATAAAGAGCCACTTATCGCGCAGTCAATCAGTAAATTGGCAACTCATAAAGCATTCATCGCAGTGCAATCAAGCATTGGTTAATTCCACTTATAAATCTACTTGATATATATCTCTAACTGCGGTTGCGAGACAAAAGTGGCAGCTTACGAGCAATTAATCAAATCAAGCTAAAATCTGGAGTGGATCGGTCTGAGTAAATTGTTAGAATTTTATTAGTTTATCCTGTAATGCATTAATACTTTATCATCACGATATGAATTAAACTGAAGCTGAAAATGAAAAATGAAATCTAATGAAAATCAGAATTAAATGATTAAGTTCTATAGGTTTATACAATAATATGTGTGCTTGCTTATTTGATCTGACTCTCGGCTTTCAACCAGAGGGTCGCAGGTTCGAATCCCACCCATGGCGTTAATTTCCTTCAGCCAGAAATTCATCCACATTGTGCTGCACTCAACCCAGGTGAGGTGAATGGGTACCTGGTAGGAATTTATTCCTTGAGAAAGCTTATGCGCCTAGTAGCTGCACTGCTAGAGCCAGGGTAATAATGCTGTAATTGTAGAGCGCTAGAGTTGATAAGCGCTATATAAAAGCTGTCCATTATTATAATTAGTATCAATCATATTTCCCAATTATTATTTTCTACAAAAATCCTTAAAAAATTTCAAGAAATGTTCAATATATAGCTCAATATAATCTAATCATATTTTTACATCACTCAACAGAAGGAAATGAAGTATAGAAAAAGAAATGAGAAATTATAGTGAAATAAAAGGAAAAGCAACCACATGTACAATTAGCTCATTCTATTTATATATTCTTAATTCCTGAACTATATTCAAAAATGCAATTTTTATTTTATCAATTCAGTAAATCCTCATCTTGAAATGGTCTAGATATTTATTTTTTCTTAACTTTTGTAATTCATATATTTCAAGTATAATACTTCATTTGACGTATTTTAATGTATAATGTACATGATGTATCCATTGTAATTGAATGAATTTCTACTGCACGGCCCCACTTACAAACAGCATGTGCTGAAATGGGTTTTAAACCGTGTTTAAATAAATATATCAAATCAAATCAATTTTTACACTATAGCTAGCCATCTAGTTGAAAAATATTTTTGACAAACTGTCCATGTTTCAGTGTATTCACATCTACCATAGACATCATCTGGGCGGTGTTTCACCAAGATAAGAAAGACTTTACGCACGACTTTACGTTCGACTGGTACCCCTTCTTGTGCGTAATAATTCATAATAGTGCACTCATTCAGCGCAAGAATTGATACCAGTCGAACGTAAAGTTGTGCATAACTTTAAGAACAATTTGGTGAAACACCTCCCAGCTCGGAGCCAGAAGGGAGTTCAATATTTATTTTTTGGGGGGTATGGAGTTATTGATATTAGCTTGTTTAAATCTCATTCTGCTCTTTTATGATACACAATTTTAAGTTACATGATTGCATACATATACATGTATCTAACTTTATGTTCATAAACACCAAAGGATGTGAACATTTACCTCTGAAGTTTCTGTCTCAGGGGACATTAAGCTGGGAGATTTGGGACCTGAAGGACAAGAATCATGCAAATTACGACAATGCCCTTTCAGGGGCCTGTAACATGAAAGATGCAATTAAATAAATGTTAATCGTAAGTATTGGCAAAATGTACACCAACGAGATATTATTAATTACAAAATCAAATTCTTTATAACATAGGCCCCTGGTATGTTATGACTCACCCAATCCCATTAAACATTTGTCAAACAATTCACCCCAAATCTAACCCTCCTTAGCTGCCAACATAAGACAGTGAAAGTTTGTAATAAGCCTTCCTAAAATTTATAGTAAACCTTCACATATTATACATTGAAATGTATGGTACTTATGTTGTCAAAGTTAATAACCTCTTGGGAATTTTACACTAAACATTACAAATCTGCGCCAGAATTAGTAACAGTTGCCACCTATGTAGGTCAATTATATTATCAAGTGACATCAAGGTCTGGAAGACGAAGACTAGAGAGACAGTCCGAGAGAATGAAAGAGATGAGGAGAGCATCTCATTGTCGACCTTGATGGTATATAAATCATTGAACACGGTGAGGATCTAATTGAATTATGGCACAAGTATTGGGTACCGGAGCAACGCTTACCAGACACCTATGGTCTGGGATCAGGGTGCGATGATGGGAGGGAGATGGGTGGACTGGGAGACTTGTTTGGGGATTTGCTGGTATCAGGGGTAAAAGATCGCTGGATTGGATGAAATGAGGGGGGTAAATAGAGTGATATTGGTGGTAGTAAAGAGTTAAAAAGTGATCCTAGTAGGTTCGGTTCAGAATTAGGTTGTATCATAAGAGGGAGATGGGTTGGCTGGGGGTCTTGTTTGGGGATTTGATGGTATCGAGGGGTAAAGATCGCTGGATTGGATGAATTGAGGGGGGTAAATAGAACGGTATATTGTTGGTGTCAAGAAGGGAAGGGATTTACGTGAGAAGTAGAAGACTTGGTAGTAAATCAATAAAGGTGTAGGAGTGGTTATTGTCAACAAATGGGAGTGGGGTGGGTTGGTGGTATAATTGTGGTAAGAACTTGAGGATTGGTGTTATAAATAGGTTAGATTTGTAGTATAATGGGGATGAAGAGGGTTTAATTGGTAGTATTACCAGGGGTAAAGAGTTGTGAATTGGTCATATGAGGGGTAAAGAGGAGTGAGTTTGTGGTATAAAGGTGTAAAGAAGGGGGGGGGGATTGCTGGTATAATGTGGTAAAGAGGGTGGATTGGTGGTATAACTGGTGGAAGAAGAGGTATATTGATGACATAATTGGCATACAAAGGGTAGATTAGTGATAGAAAAAGGGGTAAAATGGGTAAATTGATGAAGAGGGTAGATCAGGACTGCATCTCATCTTCGACCTTGATGGTATATAAATCATTGAACACGGTGAGGATAAAGACCGCTGGATTGGATGAAATGAGAAGGGTGAATAGAGCGGTATTGTTGGTATCAAGAATGGAAGGAGGGATTTGTGTGAGTAGCGGGGAATATGGTGGAACATGAAGGTGCAAGAGTGGTTAGTGGTATAGATGGGATAAATAAGGGGGGGATTGTTGGTATAACTTTGTTAACTAGAAGTGGACTGGTGGTATTATGAAGAGGGGAAATTGATGGTATTATCAGGGGTAAGAGTTGTGGAATGGTGGTATAAGGGGGTAAAGGGGGGAGNAAACATTTGTCAAACAATTCACCCCAAATCTAGACCTCCATAGCATATGTCCATCGCTGCCAACATAAGACAGTGAAAGTTTGTAATAAGCCTTCCTAAAATTTATAGTAAACCTTCACATATTATACATTGAAATGTATGGTACTTATGTTGTCAAAGTTAATAACCTCTTGGGAATTTTACACTAAACATTACAAATCTGCGCCAGAATTAGTAACAGTTGCCACCTATGTAGGTCAATTATATTATCAAGTGACATCAAGGTCTGGAAGACGAAGACTAGAGAGACAGTCCGAGAGAATGAAAGAGATGAGGAGAGCATCTCATTGTCGACCTTGATGGTATATAAATCATTGAACACGGTGAGGATCTAATTGAATTATGGCACAAGTATTGGGTACCGGAGCAACGCTTACCAGACACCTATGGTCTGGGATCAGGGTGCGATGATGGGAGGGAGATGGGTGGACTGGGAGACTTGTTTGGGGATTTGGTGGTATCGAGGGGTAAAGATCGCTGGCTTGGATGGAATGAGGGGGGTAAATAGAGTGATATTGGTGGTAGTAAAGAGTTAAAAAGTGATCCTACCAGGCCCGGTTCAGAATTGGGTTGTGTTATAAGAGGGAGATGGGTGGACTGGAAGTCATGTTTTGGGACTTGATGGTATCCAGGGGTAAAGATCACTGGATTGGATGAAATGAGGGGGGTAAATAGAGCGGTATTGTTGGTATCAAGAATGGAAGGAGGGATTTGTGTGAGTAGCGGGGAATATGGTGGAACATGAAGGTGCAAGAGTGGCAAGAGTCAATAGATGGGATAAATAAGGGGGGGGGGG
>BQKZ01003714.1:23946-40347 GCA_036244855.1 Temnopleurus reevesii
GTAGGTTCGAATCCTACCCATGGCGTCAATTTCCTTCAGCAAGAAATTCATCCACATTGTGCTGCACTCAACCCAGGTGAGGTGAATGGGTACCTGTCAGGAATATTTATTCCTTGAAATGCTAAGTGTGCTGATGGCTGCCGGGCTAAAGCCAGGGTAATAATATTGCAAAGCGCCTCGAGCACTCCGCAGAGTGGATACGTGCGCTATATAACTTGCATCTATTATTATTATTATCATCATCATCATCATCTTCAAAATCTTGTTAATTTGCTACTGGGATACATTCACGCACCCCTATCCCCCAGACACGACAATCACCTATTCCTTCAGTCTTCCGACTGGTGCAGCAGCTCATGTATTATATCTACAGTCCATAAAGGGTCAATTAATTAAATATTCAGCGGGGGGGGGGGGGTGTTCGTATGCCCCTAACACTCAACCAATCCCCAGCAGTCTCAGATTCTCCTTCATCCCCCCTTCTGCTTGACCATTTAATTCCTACAGAATTATTTATCATCTTTTTAGTAAATTATTGCCAATCAACAAATGGTTTAGGTAAACAGATTTCCAGTTGGAAATTTAATTATTAGAACATCATCAACATATACAGTCAGCATTCTGTTCTTCTTACATTTTTTCATATGCATTGTGTTATGTTAAGCAAATTTGAAATGGGCCCCAAACCTTCTGTCGCGATCTCCACCCCTACCTCCATTACTCGT
Organism: Temnopleurus reevesii; assembly: GCA_036244855.1. NCBI lineage: Eukaryota > Metazoa > Echinodermata > Echinoidea > Temnopleuroida > Temnopleuridae > Temnopleurus > Temnopleurus reevesii. The sequence continues at coordinate 24,672 of BQKZ01003714.1, forward strand.
CCAATATTCTTCACCCTTTCTTCCTCCTCTACTGCTAGTTCCTTTCATCTCACAGACTAAATCCTTTTCTATTAACCCTTTGTATATTGGATTTGGGTAGTCCATATGCAAAGTTTATGGGAATTACAGAATTCAGTAGTCAATGAGATAAACAAATTATTCAGTCTACAAAAGGATCAAGTAATGTTGCTTTTTAAATGCACACCCCTATACCTCCTCCAACCCTTAACCATCCCCAATGTCTTCAAGATTCTTCCTCATCCCCATCCTCCTTTTCCCCAAAGACGATGACGTGACTCCAATGATCATCGTGTCGTAGCTATCAGTACCTCTAGGCATTTTTTAATAGTGTATGATGATGAATGGCATAGCAAAACCCTTCCTGACGTGACAGTTTAATTATTTTAAGAAGTGCAACAATCTGGATGGTTTAAGATAGCTGGACATGATTTTTCCTATGAAAGATACATTATATAAAAACCTGTATATTCTGGCAAACCATAGATTAAAGATGTAGACGGGTGTTACTAGACATTCTAACGGGGTGTTGTTCAAAATCAGCTGCAAATCAATTGCAACTTTGCAAATTGTAACACATGTTTTCATTCACACACGGTATGCGCATTTAACAAAACGCACATGAAACAATGATTTTGATTGGCACGTTCCGATCAACTGCCACTTGCGATCAATTGCAACTTTTGAACAACATCCCCTAAGCCTTCCTGATATGACAATTTAATTAATTTACTAGGCTGAAACAATCCTCTTCATTAAGTGTATACAGAGTCTTTCCTTTCTATGAATACACAGAGATAAATCTGATCTATAATGGCCGCCTAGCGGAAACAGAAAAGTTAAAAACAGAAGTTAAAATCTTTTATAAAGTGAACCCATCCATTAAAGCCCAAAGCAGCCAATTATTATCATGATAAAATAATTCTGAAATCCACTCAGAAACTCTATTATATATACATAATTTGTACCTTACTATGTTTTGTTCTTGAATGTTATGATTATTATGTTGTATTGTACAGTATCTTTTATGTATATCGTTGTTATACCTGCCATGTGCCCGGAAAGGGGCCATGGGCCTGGTTATGCATGTAAACTGGCACGTGTTTCTAATAAATGCTTGATGAAATCAAATATGGTATATATAGTCTGGTTCTAAAAAACACATATCTCTTCCTGAAATAACCCTTTACTTATTTAAGAAAGTACTACAATCTGCTATGTTTGAAAAAGAAATAGAACAGTTAGAAGAACTGAAGCAGCTACCCCGGGTAAATAAGAGACATTATCATCACTATAATTAATATTATTTTTAGTGGGCAACTAAATTCTTTAATTTTCATTTTCAGCAGTACAGTAAACTCCCCAAGGTCCGTCTAAGGTTCTTTTCAATTAGTATCAGCACAGCAACTTAGAAGAAGCAACTGTCAAAATAATATTTAAGGCCGTCCAGCAGTACCCTGGATTTCCCCAAAAGGAACACGGTCTCTTGAAAACTAGGTTTTAGGTCTAAAACCGTCTACGTTAAGCAACAAAAATTATTTAAAGACGAGAAATATCTTCTAACACACACGTACATGTAGGTGTCAATGACTGCTCAAATAACAACCTCCACACACTATAAGTATTATGTCTACATAAAATGGACAAAATGACAACTCCATATTCAAGCCTTTGCAATGGCTCTGGCAAACAGAAGAAACATCCATGGGCCAATTGCACGAAATGGTCTTAAAATTGCTCGTCTTGCTGAGACGTCTTAACTTCTTGTGCCATCCTCGTAACATCAAAACAAACGTTGATACGTCTAAGCCAAGAGTGTTGCACAAGAAGTTAAGATGTCTTAGCAAGAAGGAAATAGCTAAGACCATTTTGTGCACTCAACCCAGGTGAAAAATGGGTACCTGGCAGGAAGTTATTCCTTGGAATGCTTGAACGCCTATCTGGCTTGCTTGGCAGTTATAGCCAGGGTAATAATATGGTACCTTGTATCAAGTGCAGTAGAGTATATGCATATAGTGATTGCGCTATATAAATGAACCTATTATTATTATTATTGTTATTATTATTATTATTATTATTAGCTTATCTGCGGAATAAGGCACATTTCTGTGCTATAAAATGGGCACTTAAGGGGAAAACCACAATACAGCGAAAATATTGTTTCGCCGTAGCGTTTTCACACGCTACATCTCGGAAAATAGTAACGTAATAGCGCCATCTACGGTATGTAGTGGGAGAGGCGGTCCTGTTACGTGGTGAGAAAATGGAACATACCATTCAGTCCACGAAATAGGGGTGAAAAAAATTGGCGAAATTTGAGGAGTTATCTTTGCTATTAGCATAACTGCGGAATAGGGGCACCCCAATAATAAAATTTTGAATGATGCAAATTTTCAAAGAATCTTTAAAAATGCACATTTATTCCAAACTTGTATTTTTATACATAAACGACTTAAAGACATCAAAAGGAAGTCCCTGTGATGATTTTTCTTTACATATTCATTTTTTTGTGACCGTTATGAGCAAATTCATATTTTCGCCCTTTTTCGCCTTTTAGAACACAATTTAGCAATTCCCCTTTTTCCGCAGATAGTGTTATTATTATTATTATTATTATTATTATTATTATTATTTTTATTATTATTTTCTGCTAAAAAAACTAGGGTTGATTCAGTGTATGATGCAGTGCATCATTGAGTACAATAATGGATCACCAGTTGTTCATTAAGCCAAGCATAGACCTATGAACAGCTTAATGAAACACAAACCTAAGAAGCTATTTTTTCTTTGATAGTGTTTTTATCGAGTTTTGAGCAGGAGTTCTTTATTTTGCCCACTTTCTGTGTTCTTCATGATCATAGTAATAGTTCTATATACTTCTGTCTAGACATCAACACAAGAATAATCTTATTTTATTGGCAAGCTTATCAAATGTTGTGTCAAAGAACCTTCCATAAACAAATCAAACAAAAACAACAGTAAAACAAAGCGAAAACCAGAAAGGGAATTCTATCAAGGTATTACAGGTTTGCATCATATCAAGATACTATATTGTGCATTCTTTATCCAAAATTCTAAAATGTTAGAGGTTGCACAATCTTCACCAAAAGCTTCATAAAAGGCTTCATGATGTGAGACGTTGCACATTGATGTTTAAAGGTTGAACAAATTAATAGAGGTTGCAGAAGTTTCATCGAAAACACTATAGACTATTTCCATAAAATAAAGTGGGTCATAGGACAATAGATCCATACACTGTGTTTAAAATTGTGCAGCTCGTTTCACATAAAATTCTGCATATTGACTGTCACTAACCAAAACCCATTTACCTAGTCTATATCTGCCGGGAGATTTAAAAAATAAATTTTATTTGAAGATCACACTTATCAACTGAAGAATGGCCAAAAAGATCACAATCCTAAGACCAACACAAGCTTATTTCCTTCATCCTATTTTACAAGAACATCATCCCCCATCTTTGTTACTCTTACTTTGTTTACAATATGGAATATGGTTGCTAGGCAACAATCTAGTGGCTCCAGTAAGCCTAAGAGGAAATTAACACACATCAATAAACTTGCACTGGTACCTGTTGTTGTGACAATACCAAGTCGTTTTTGAGCGGAAAATTTTAACAATCCCAAGACAGTCAGGAAATCATCTGTTTCAGAATTGATATCTATCAATAATAAAGAGTCAAATGTCATGACCTTTAAAGGTAAATATAAAAAAATATGGTGATTAAAGGGGAACTTCAACCACACATTGATGTGCGCTCAGTGGATGGAGAAAACTACAATGGTCAATCTGTAAAAATTTGAGCAAAATCTGACAAACCATACAAACGTTCAAAGTTTAGAAATACACTCCTCATGGGCTCCTCAAATTGGCAATGCACAGGCACAAAATGGCTGCCAACATGAAGAACTCTCCATTCACTTTGTACACAGAATTTCACATTCTCTTCTTTTTCTAGTAAAGTAGACAAAATTGTACTTTTCTATTGAAGTATGATATGGACTTTGCTCAAATTTTCACAGTTTGAACATTGTATTTTTCTATATCCACAGGGAGTGCATCAATGTCTGGGTGAAGTTCCCCTTTAATATTGCCAGTAGGTTAAACCCAATTTCGATTTACAAACGCTCATCGTGTAAATAATTTGGTCAGTGATTTGCCTTGGTAATTACTTGAAATGGTGCAAATCTATATTTGTTATCTTGCATGTTATTGAAATGAAAATAGAATTTATCAATCAATTATGCTATAGGTATATTCCTAGTAATAGATGCAATTTATATAGCGAATGTATCCACTCTATCTGCTGAGTGCTCAAGGCGCTTTTACATTATCATTACCCTGGCTTTAGCCCGGCAGCCAACAACGCACTTGGCATTTCAAAGAATAAATATTCCTTGCTGAAGGAAATTAACGCCATGGGTAGGACTCGAGCCTACGACCCTCTGGTTGAAAGGCGAGAGTCATGACCACTACACCATGAAGCTAAGAATGGTAGAAATATATTGTTCACTTTATGTAAGTACTGCTATGATCGTATGGTTGCTCGTGGTGGAGTCAAATATACATACCAACAAGTGTATTTCTTACCTTTATAAAAAGGACATGCCTGGAAGTATACATATTTACATACATCATCATATCAAATGATGTATACTCAAAGTTCGTTACAACATATTCATGCACCAGGTCCAGACTATTGGCACCCGACGCATTAAGACAATGGTTTATTGATAAACATGCCTCATTTATATTTTGAATGGGGTTTATGGTGTCAATTTCCTTCAGCAAGAAATTTATCCACACTGTGCTGCACTCAACCCAGGTGAGGTGAATGGATACCGTTTGGAAGAAATTCCTTGAATGCAGTGAACGCCGAATAAAAGCCATGCTATAGCCGAGTAATAATGCACAGAGCGCTTAGAAACACTTCGTATAAAGCGCTATATAATTGTTGTGTATTATTATTATTATAATTTTTTAAGAGATCAAATGGAGGGATCAAATGTTTAATGAAAGAATGAATGAAAATTGATATATTTTGTAAAATTATGAAACAATAATGCAAAACTATTACATTAAAAAGTTTAGAACATAATATACATGGAGAATCCTAACAACTCACCTAATCACTCAATAATGCTCAAAGTGAGTAGTCCAAATGTTCATAGTACATATTTTCAATGAACATAACACATATTACATACAATATAAGAAATGATAGTATATTGACATGGGGATTAGCGGTATCATTGTCGAAGTTGTATAAAGTATATTCGTAAAAATATAAGTAGCAGTAGTAGGAATTAGTAGTTCATATCTTGATAAGATTTCATATATATTTTCTCAGAGAATCTAATTGAATTGATTATATTTTGTATATTATAAAAACAACACATTTTGCAGATACAGTCCATATTCAGTTTGACAATCACGGATGATTCGCAAGGTGATTCGCAAGGTCTGGATGCATAAAATAATAACTACATGTACATGTACATCATGTATACACACATACAAACAATCAAAGAGCTATACAAATATTAAAAATTATTATCTATATATAAGAGTTTTAAGCCGTACAATATTAAGCCATATTGTAAGGATTCAATTTTACGCTTGCGCAAAGCAGTGACCAGCCTTCTGGTATATGTAAAGATAATAATAATTATATTGGATGGCTTCATTTCATGAAATACCAGGAATATTGCACTCGTTAGGGTCAATATTGCACTCATCTTCGATTCATGCAATATTGCCCTAACTCGTGCAATATTCCCTGGTATTCCATTTATTGCCATTCGATATTATATAAATATATTGTTAAATGATGGTATATTGGCTAGTTCATTAATGATAATAATACACAAAATTTATATAGCGCTTTATTAATACCAAGTGTTTCTAAGCGCTCTGTGCATTATTACCCGGCTATAGTTTGGCTACCATTCGGCGCTCACTGCATTCAAGGAATTACTTCCTACCAGTAACCATTCACCTCATCTGGGTTGAGTGCAGCACAATGTGGATAAATTTCTTGCTGAAGGAAATTGACGTCATGGGTGAGATTCACACCTAAGACCCTCGGGTTGAAAGGCAAGAGTCAGAACCACTACAACATGACGCCTCCACACCATTGTTGTTATTAAGTTCATTATCTATATAGTCTTTAATTGTTACTAAAGTTACTAGTAGCGTAGTATAAATGCAAACAGCCACAGTAGTACGTTCACATCTTTATAAGATTAGTTTTGAGAGAGATGGCGTTTCAGATATTTAACTACTTTGTGAGCTGGATTGATTGATTGATTGATAAAGATTTAACGACACTATCAACACAATGTATCATATAAGTGTCACGTTTATAGTAAGGATAAACATTAATGAGTGTGAAAAAATAATTAAGATAACTACTTTCCCGGGAAAAATTCCCTACTCTTTTCGAACGAGAAAGCAGCGTGGCAATGGTGTTGCTCTCCTTCACAAGGGACCGACGGCTTAGAGTTTCCTCCGAAAGACTATTTTGTGAGCTGGAGTAAAAGTATTACTGCAATGCAGTCTTTCAATAGCAAATTAGAGCATGTTCATAATTTGTTTGAATAAAATCGATCAAGAAATGGCTTAATTATCGCAAAAAATGATACTGCGGTTGCGGGTCTCCCTAACACAACATGCTTCATGTACAAAATGAACGCAAACTCACACACTGCATTCCGGGCCGACACTCATCCATGCGAAAGCACTTAGCACACCGTAGGAATAATGGCTAATTGGTGTGTTCAACGTAAAATACTCCAGAATACGTGCAAAAATCCTCTCCTAATTTCGTACACAGTTGCATTGATGCATGTAAAGCAACTTGTGAATACATCAGCTCGATTCACATCACTTTCTGCATGCCAACAATTGAGATCTATACCTTTAAGTATAGAGCTTGAAATACTGGATAATATGTTTTGACTTTTGCATTACCATCAACATTGTACCTAGTGTGACAAGTCTTGTAGCAGTAGTGGAGGCGTCATGGTGTAGTGGTTCCGACTCTTGCCTTTCAACCCGAGGGTCGTAGGTTCGAATCCTACCCATGGCGTCAATTTCCCACAGCAAGAAATTTATCCGCATTGTGCTCCACTCAACACAGGTGAGATGAATGGGTACCGGTAGGAGGAATTTCCTTGAATGCAGTGAGCGCCGAATGGTAGCCATGCTATAGCCGGCTGATAATGCACAGAGCACTTAGAAACCCTTCGTATTAAGCGCTATATAAATGTTGTGTATTATTATTATTATTATTATTATTATTATTATTATTATTATTATTATTTCATTTATCTTATATCTACCTTCCTTCATGCCACTTTCGCACCTTCCTTGCATCCATTCTTCTTCTGAAATCTCATAATACTCATAATATATCACTGCGTTCTAGTAAAAGATCACAGTTCACTGTACCTAAAACGGCTACAAAATCATATGGTGAGAGATCATTCTCACATGCCACATCTATCTTATGGAATAGCCTCCCAAATTACCTCACAAATATTACACCATATGAAAAATTCAGAAGAAACTTGAAAACTTATCTCTTCAAAAACAACTAATCTACTGATAATCCTAGTTCTTCTTACTTCTTTCTCTCTTTCCATGTTTCCATGTTTCAAGCGCTTAGGGACTTTCGCATGATTGTGTTATGCGCTATAAAAAAAGTGTTTCATTATTATTTATTATTATTATACACAAGCACAAAGTTTTTTTCTGACTGCACCCTCACTGGTTCCATCATGCAAGTTTGATTTCATTTCATTTCATTTCATTTCTATCAAAATCATATTAAAAACAATTTGCAATGTACATATAAAATATGATAGAACTCGATAGTGGAGACAACAGGGAAGGCAATAAAGCCTTATAATTAAGTTGCCACCATAATAAAAAAAAAAAGAATTAAACCATGCTACATGAACAAGTATAAGATAGAAATATGAAAGCATGATAAATGATAAAGTAAAGTTTACAAGAAATCATGTTAATTAGAGTGTAAAATCTAGCAAAGCATAAAGCAAGTCTGAGAAGAAAACTAATGTTCCATCTTCTCATCTATCTGTCTATCACTCATTCTCCCCTTTCTTTCTTCTATTATTTTTCCTCTCTCCATTTTCCATTTATAAATCTTCCTAAATACACTTTCAGACACACACATCCCGACTTATTTGTCACATAATATTTTCAACATTTAATATTGACGGTTGGAAGTGAATGTTCTTTTTTATCTCTCCATTTCTCTCTGCTTCTTTCTTTCTCTCTTGTGCTCCCTCCCTCTCTCTCTCTCTCTCTCTCTCTCTCTCTCTCTCTCTCACACACACACATCATCTTCCCCATCTATCCTTCTTCCTATAATATCAACATACACACAATAGTTTCAATATGCAGTATTCATGGCTCAAAATGAGTTAATGCAAATACTACTTCATCTTTCTGTTTCTTTACTCAGGACTTTTATTCCTTTCTCTCTCTGTGCATCACCCCCTTTCATTTTCTCTCATAAAACATGTAAGAATTTAAAAAGGCAAATGCATAAAATCATATTGGCTGGAGATAAATGACCCATCTTTTTGTACCAATCTCCATGTTGTTCCTTCTGCTTTTCTCTCCCACACTCTCTCTCTCTCTCTCTCTCTCTCTCTCTGTATTACCATCTATCTCCCTACCTCCCCACTCTTGAAACTCATCGCACACGTAATAGTTTCAACATGCAGCGCTGACGACCAGCGGCAAATGGTCCGTCTGATCATCTCACTATCTCCCTTGTCTCTCGCTCTTCCTCTCTTCCCATCATCCTCCTTCCTCACCACTCACACACACACACACACATACACACACACACAAGAGAGAGTCTCCTCACCCCCTGTCCCTCACATCAATCCCTATAGCTGGGACTACAGTATAGGAAATGACTTGCATGCAAGGGGTCTTCACAATATCGCACATACACCCCGAGCCCGTGCATAATATATGTACGCTCCTATGGCGACTCTACACTCTGCTTTCCTATATGACCCAGTTCTACACACACACACAAGCAAACGAACGATCGAATACGCTTGCTTGCTCGCTCGCTGGGGTCTGCCTCCGTACATACTCGTTAGCCACAGACGTTTTTAACCAAGAGAGCAGCTGGCTTGTTACTCTAAAAATGCACAGGAGCTGTGGCTCACTCTTAAAAGAATGAGATGTCTTTAAACATTTTCTTTTAATTTTATTTTATTTTAGGGGATAGCCCAGATAAGCTTTGCTTTTGTTATCCCCATCCGTACCTTATTATATTGTGTGTATGTTTTGCTCATGTACATGTATTATGAATTGTATTTGTCATTTGCATTATGTATTTTATGTGTTTTTTAATAAGACTTGGAAAATAAATGAAAGGAAATATAATGAAATAATACATAAATTTCTCATCTAGCTTGTCACTTGGAAAATGTAAGGAGCTCAAAAGTGACTTGATCTTTCTATATCATGGAGTTTAAATTCATTTTTAAGATATAATGTCAATGCTGTAACTTACAAGTATGCTTTTAAAGAATATCATCAGCTATAAGTGTTTTAACCCCTCCCCCCCAAAAAAATGATAATTAAAAATATGCTGTTTTAAATGTACAGGAATTGATCTCCTTAAAGGGTGGATTTTTTAAATGACAAATAAATAATGATAAAATTGATCTTTACATTGAAAACACTCATCAGCCCTATACATTTTTAACCAAGAGAGCAGCTGGCTTGTTACTCTAAAAATGTACACGAGTGGAAGTTCACTCTTCAGAATTGATCGTCAGTCTCCTAAGTCATATTCATAAAAAAAACTTTGCGTTACATTATAATAACGCACATGTATGAATTCCAAAATACTATCTAAATGTCTTCTTTTGAATAACATGTGCATCTACATACATAATTTTAACCAAAAAGCAGTTTTCCTTCTGTACTCTATAAACATGCATATAACACGATATAAACTATTTCCAAAAAATTAGGTCAAACGGAGACAATAGATCCGTACTTTGTGTATTCAACTGCGTAGACACAACAATTACAAGCCGGTTCCGATTTCAATAGCATTACAAAGGAGCATTGAATTTGTGTTCGACTTAATTGTTCGGAAATAGTTTATATCGGGTTATATTGGAACTTTGTCCATTTGATTATTTTTACCAACATACAAAAAACGAAAAGAAAAAGAAATTTATTTTTTGTGGAGCTGCACTTGATTTTGTACACTATAGATGTATAGAGTATGAAATAAACTCTTTTTGTGTGACTTTTTTATGCAGAAACAATTAGGTTGCTGCTCAAAAATCTACAAAATTTATCAAAATTCATCCCTCTTTTTCATGTATAAGAACACTACCATGTGTGGCTCAGTGGTAGAGCGTCTGCCCCATGAACGGAAGGTCATGGATTCGATCCCCGGCCGGGTCATACCAAAGACTTATAAAAATGGGACCATCTGCCTTCTTGCAAGGCGCTCAGCATTTAAGAAAGGAGAAGGGTAATAATAACTTTATATTATACAGGGCCCCTTGAAGAACTGCCAACAGCTGAAAGTGGCTACCCTGGGTAACTAAGAGGTATTGTTATTATTAGTTATCATCATCTACCATTTCCATTACTAGTATGAGTGACAAGGGTGAAGTTCAATCTTTTGAGAAATATTCATATTTTTTCTCATAAGTTAATTGATATTTTGAGGGGAAAGAAATAAAAATGCAACACATAGATATGAAAATGGAATTCAATTACTGATATTCTGTAATATCTGCAATAGCTGTGGCGGAGACCGGCGCTATACAAGAGGCCATCATCATCATCGTATAATTTTGACATTATTTCAGGACAAAAATCATATTAATTTGGAACTCTATCATATAGCCACCCTTTATCAAAATCTTGTTGATAAATAACAGCAGAAAAATTAATCATTTCAAGCAAGATCAGAATCACTTAAATAGCACCTCATCTAATTATTTTTAGCATTAGTAACATATTTGGTACAGAACTTTCACAAAAATGGTATGTACTGAGACATTTTAACAACTCAAACCCAAGCAACTGTGTACATCAAACATTAAGTATCCCATATAACACTGTGCATTGGACACGTGCTTTTGTGACTTAAAACAGCTGAATCTAAAATCAAATATTATTAAGTTAGGCATTTCAAATAATTTTATGTTTCTCTCCAAGAGAGTCACATTGAAAAATGAATTACTTTTATCTCTACTTGTTCTTTTTTTAAAGTTTCTATTCCGTGCTCATGAGAGTTTATTACATCATGATTATGAGTTGAGATTTGTGAGTAAAATATCTGGTCAAACCCCTTATTGATATTAGTACTGACCCTGAGAGAGTTTCAACTGTATGAAATTCCTCTGAAGAGATAAAAAAAAGGCTTTCATCTTAGGTTGTTATCTTTACGCCACATTCTAAATATAGTGTTGTCAAACTCTAGTATATATTTGGTAGGTCTTTTCCACCCACACACCGATTACCATATTCCCACTTATTATAGCAACGGGTTTTATTTTTCGTTCCAACGCTCGCAAGTATAGGCTACATGTGGGAGGGGAAACAGGGGACGTTTGTGAGAGATAGAGACAGCCAGTGAGCTAAAATCAGTAGAAAATTATACAGAGTGGGAGAGATAGAAAGAGAGAGTATACATATGTGTGCGTGTGTGTGTGTGTGTGTATGTGTGTGGGTGTATGAGTGTGCTTGTGTTTGTGAAAGAGAGAGTGGGATGGGGAGGGTGTGTGTGTGTGTGTGTGTGTGTGTATGAGTGTGCTTGTGTTTGTGAAAGAGTGAGTGGGATGGGGAGGGGTGTGTGTGTGTGTGTGTGTGTGTGTGTGTGTATAAGCATGCTTGCGTTTGTGAAAGAGAGAGTGGGATGGGGAGGGGTGTGAGTCGGTGATAGAAGTAGATAAAAAAAAAAATAATAACGCTTGTCCGAAATTAGAATAAAGAAATAAAAGGCACCTCCTGGTCATATAAAACCCTCTAATGAAAAAGGATGTAATTTTAACGCGACGTAAACTATTTCCGAAAAGTTAAATGGTCACAAACAATAGAACCGTACGTCGTGTATTCAAATGTGAGGACACAACACGGTATCCAGCGGTAGAAAGAATGTAGGAACACCGCGTCATTCTTACGGTTAAGAACGAAATTTAGAAAGGCTGGTGTACATCAATACTATATTCAACAGTTTCTAAATCATTCAATATCACAAACTGATACCAGCTAAAATTATTCTTGAGGTCTTTTGTACTTTGATGAAACATCGCCCAGAAAAGCCAAAGCATCTGTACCACAGACCTGTTCTAGGGAGGACGGCATAGCCTATGTAGGATAATAGGTGATGGGACCTTAGTTATGGGAAGCCATATGGACATGGTCATACGTTAAATTGAAACATGCCAGGCCAATGGAAAAGTGACATGTATATGGGCCAGATCAGACTGTAATTTGAAGGGAATGCAAGCAGGAGATCCAGGGGTAGAAGGAACAAAGGGGTAGAAGAAACACCAACAATATCGAGTGTAATAGTCAAATTTTTTTTGGTCATTCCACACAACCTATACTAGTTGTCCTTAAAGTCATTCTGAAAGTACTTTTTAAGTTGATCTCTAAGTATTTCATAACTTGGTGAAACACTGCCCAGGAAATCTAAAGCATATGCAGCACAGACTTCTTCTAGTAAGACCAGCAGAAGCCATATACGATAGGTGATGGGACCTTAGTTATGGGAAGTGATGGTCATACATTAAATTGAAACATGCCAGGCCAGCAGACAAGTGACAGGTATATGGGCCAGATCAGACTGTAATTTAAAGGGAATGCAAGCAGAAGATCCATTTAGTAGAAGAAGAAGACATACCAACTGCAAGTCATTCTGAAAGTTGAGAACAACTTGAGAAAAGATTGGAGCATATTATTGGGTGTTCTACTCAGTTTCTTAATATTTCAACTCACTAAATGATAACATTTTTTTAAAGTCAAGAACGATTTCAAGAAAGATTGGCGTATGAAATTGAATCTCATAATCAAAAGTTTCTTGGTCATTCAACAGACAAACTGATACCAGTCGTTCTTGAAGTTGTTTTTAAAGTCTTGCATAGCTTTGTGAAACACAAAACAGGAGTGATAAAGCATTTGCAGAACAGACCTCCTATTCTGATACAAGTCATTCTTAAACTCATTCGTGAAGTCTTTTGTAACTTGATGAAACACCACCAAGGAAAGCCAAAGCATCTGTAGCACAGACCTCTTCTAGCGAGGATGGCATAGCCTATGTATGCACTCAACCCAGGTGAGGTGAATGGGTACTGGTAGGAAGAAATTCCTTGAATGCAGTGAGCGCCGAATGGTATCCATGCTATAGCCGGGTAATAATGCACAGAGCGCTTAGAAACACTTTGTATTAAGCGCTATATAAATGTTGTGTATTATTATTATTATTNATGGGGAGGGGTGTGTGTGTGTGTGTGTGTATTGGGATGGATCTGACTAAAATAACATGTGAATGCTCACGGTATCCAGCGGTAGAAAGGATGTAGGGGTATATATAGAAGAAACACTGCAACATTCTTAAAGATAGAATACTACTTTTGCGAGCTAAAATCTGACAGTCCAAGAATTTAATGTTACGATAAAGGGTATAAATGACCATAATCTATCGCCAATCAAGTAAGCTCGCGCTCGAAGATGGATATTAGATGTATTTCAAGTTATTTTAACAATACTTGAATTTTGCAGTCGACCAATTATTACACCATGCGTTCAAAATTCAAAACGGCCGTTGACCGCTCGTTGACCAACAGCGCAAGAGTATCTCTCAATGCGTGTTCCGCATGGTGTGCCAGTGTATTGAAGTGCATACTGTACGTGCTCTTACAAGGTTGTGTGTGTGTATGTGGTAATGCGCTTGGAGTATCGCGATACCGTTGGTGTAAAGAAGAATTATGATAGAATAGATTTTTATTTGAATTAAATATTCTGGACTACATTCGACCAAAATACTTCATAGAGGTTATCATTTTGGCATATCCGAGGTACACAACAAGTTGTAAGCATAACCGTAAGGTGTGCAAAATGTAGTTTTCTACCTTTAAGGTTAAGAACAAAATTTAGAAAGGCTGGTGTATATCAATACTATATTCAACAGTTTCTAAATCATTCAACATCACAAACTGATACCAGTTAAAATTATTTTTAAAGTCTTTTGTACTTTGGTGAAACACCACCAAGGAAAGCCAAAGCATCTGTACCACAGACCTCTTCTAGCGAGGACGGCATAAGCTATGTATGATAATAGGTGATGGGACCTTAGTTATGGGACATGGTCATACATTAAATTGAAACATGCCAGGCCAGTGAAAAAGTGACAAGTATATGAGCCGGATCAGACTGTAATTTAAAGGGAATGCAAGCAGAAGATCCATCAGTAGAAGGAACAAAGGGGTAGAAAAAGCACCAAAAATTTGAGTGTAATAGTCCATCTTTTTTTTTTGTCATTCAACACAACCGATACGCGTTGTCCTTAAAGTAATTCTCAAAGTACTTCTTCAAGTTGATCTCTAAGGGGGTGTTGTTCAAAACCAACTGCAAATCAACCGCAACTTTGCAAATAATAACACGCATTTTCATTCGCACACGGTATGCGCATCTAACAAGACGCGCAAGAAACAACGATTTTGATTGGCACATTCCGATCAAATGCAACTTGCGATCAATTGCAACTTTTTAACAACACCCCCTAAGTATTTCATAACTTGGTGAAACACTGCCCAGGAAATCTAAAGCATATGTAGCACAGACTTCTTCTAGTAAGACCAGCAGAGGCCATATACGATAGGTGATGGGACCTTAGTTATGGGAAGTGATGGTCATACATTAAATTGAAACATGCCAGGCCAGCAGACAAGTGACAGGTATATGGGCCAGATCAGACTGTAATTTAAAGGGAATGCAAGCAGAAGATCCATTTAGTAGAAGAAGAAGACATACCAACTGCAAGTCATTCTGAAAGTTGAGAACAACTTGAGAAAAGATTGGAGCATATTATTGGGTGTTCTACTCAGTTTCTTAATATTTCAACTCACTAAATGATAACATTTTTTTAAAGTCAAGAACGATTTCAAGAAAGATTGGCGTATGAAATTGAATCTCATAATCAAAAGTTTCTTGGTCATTCAACAGACAAACTGATACCAGTCGTTCTTGAAGTTGTTTTTAAAGTCTTGCATAGCTTTGTGAAACACAAAACAGGAGTGATAAAGCATTTGCAGAACAGACCTCCTATTCTGATACAAGTCATTCTTAAACTCATTCGTGAAGTCTTTTGTAACTTGATGAAACACCACCAAGGAAAGCCAAAGCATCTGTAGCACAGACCTCTTCTAGCGAGGATGGCATAGCCTATGTATGCACTCAACCCAGGTGAGGTGAATGGGTACTGGTAGGAAGAAATTCCTTGAATGCAGTGAGCGCCGAATGGTATCCATGCTATAGCCGGGTAATAATGCACAGAGCGCTTAGAAACACTTTGTATTAAGCGCTATATAAATGTTGTGTATTATTATTATTA
>BQKZ01003714.1:42318-53884 GCA_036244855.1 Temnopleurus reevesii
CCCCCCCCCCCCCCCTAAACACCAATCACAATCTGTCTCATCACCTATTGTCCAGTCTATCATGCATCTCAAATCCCCAAACCCTAGCTCTTAACCCCACCCCTAAACACCAATCACAATCTCTGTCCCATCACCTATTGTCCGGCCTATCATGTATGATCGATGACCCATCCCGTACTGTGCTGTAATTAGCGGCGTTGATCCGTTTACTGTAATTGACTCTCGTGGGAGCGCTGCCCTCCTCGCGTCGACTTCCCGATCTGCGACCCTTCCTCGTCCAAAAATAACGCATGAGCGACTCTCACATCTCACTCATGTGTTATTGTTATTCCTCACACTGACACTTATCGTTATATTCATTTTATTTTGACACTTATACTTAGAGCTAAACTTGCAGTTGCACTTACACTTATACATATACATGACAATTAATTTACTGATTCGTCATACATCAAATTATGTCTATTAATTATTTGGCATATAATTTGTAATATTAAACCGTAAATCATTTTTCTTTATTGATTGTATAATTACAGGGGCTCCCTGAGCAGCTGAGAGCTGATAGAAATACATTATGTTTTCCGTAGTTGTTCATTTCCTCTCTGCCCTCAGGTAGCCCAATAAGGAGAGACAATATTTTGTGTTGTGTTGTGTTGTATCGTTTTTGTGTTGTTGTTGTTGTTGTTGTTTATTCATTTTTGTATTACTAATCTATCTGATTATATGTAAATATCTTAATTTCTCTTAATTTTGCACATCATTTCAAATTATTGTAAATATTATCATTGAACTAATTGTTTATTGAAAATAAAAACATACCAAAAAAATGAATATCTCCCTCCAATGTATAGATTCACATCACTATAGGTCTGTGTATAGGCATAATGAATGCAGAGATAATTCACATGTATCACTTTTTCAGAGTGACCTATATACAATTACTATTTATTATCCCACCAATCCTCAATATCATGGTTGATAGCATGAAAAAAAAATTTTCATGCCCTTGAAATTCACTAAGATCTCTTGAATTTCACTAAAATTTCACCCTCTTCAAAATATTTTCACTCATAATTAAAGATTCTATGTTTAGAAAGCTGGCCCCTAATAATTACATTAATAATTTATACATGATAAAGGCATATACACATAAACATATACAGATTATTACATTATAATTGCAAGGAAAGTATTCACTGGTGTACTGAGAGAGATAAATTCAGAGTTGGTAGGTTCATATCTTCTTGAGATATATGTACATAATAATAATGATAATAATAATAATAAGTTCATTCATATAGCGCAATCACTATTAGGTACCATATTATGGCTATAACTGCCGAGCAAGCCAGTTAGGCGCTCAAGCATTCCAAGGAATATAAATTCCTGCCAGGTACCCATTTTTCACCTGGGTTGAGTGCAGCACAGTGTGGTTGAATTTCTTGCTGAAGAAAATTAATGCCACGGGTAGGACTCGAACCATGGACTTCTGCCTGAAAGGCGAGAGTCAGAACCACTACACCACGACGCTTCTATCTACATGTATATTACATTGGATCTTTTGTTATCAACCTGGTACCAAACTGCACCCTCTTACACTGTCCTGTTGTTTCCTTCCCCATTTGCCCCTGCCTATCCCTCTCATACTTTCATACTCTTTTGGTGTTTGCTGATATATTTACAATTTATACTAGAATATGTTCATATCTTCGTGAGATATCCATGTTACATGGAGCCTTTCCATCTATCTGGCATCAAACTATGTTAAGTTTTATCTTCATTGTTATTTGCCTGCTTTTTTTAACCCTTAACTGCTCTGTATACTGCACTCCCTGTGCCAAGTTTATTTTGTGCGGCTCTTGCATAAACAAAAGAAGATTACAAAAAGTTGTAAATTACTCAACATGTTCCTCAAGTGTAAATAGCCCGCTAATACCTATCAGGATGTAAGAACGATACAATGACTCCAGAGTTAATTTGTAAGATACACACAATAGTAGTGTTACACAAAGGATGTTATTACGATTGCGTGTATACATGAATTTGGCACTCGAGCGTAAGCTTGTACACATGCATGTGGCAAGTTAATGGTTAACACCCCTTCCTCTCTGCCCCTCCCTAGCCCAATGCTTTACCAAGTATTGTGGCTGATACAATTCAGAGTTAATAGGTTCATATCTTCACGAGATAGACATGTAACATTGGGTATGTGGAGGTGCCGTAGTGAAGTGGTCGTGACTCTCGTGTTTCAACCAGAGGGTCGTAGGTTTGAATCCCACCCATGGCGTCAATTTCCTTCAGCAAGAAATTTATCCACACTGTGCTGCACTCAACCCAGGTGAGGTGAATGGGTACCTGGCAGGAATATTTATTCCTTGAAATGTCAAGTGCGCTGGTGGCTGCTGAGCTAAAGCCAGGGTAATAATAATGTACGTGGCCCATATAAATGGCATACATTATTATTATTATTATTATTATTATTATTATTATTATTATTATTATTATTTCCATATAGTTGGTATCAAAATGCACCCCTTTGCCCTTACACCTTTCCTTTGGGAGCATATCAGCAGTGCATTTAAGGTGCTCAATGCTGTATGACCACAGAACAATTCTTACTGGCTATCCACTCACACCTGAGTAGAGTGCAGCACATTGTGGAAGAGTATCTTTTTTAAGGAAATTAACGCCATGGGTGGGTTTGAACCATGACTTTCTCGTTGGAAGACAAGAGTCAGAACCACTACATTATGATGCCTCCACTAGTTCTAAGAATTCAATCACATCTAAGTAGAGAGCAGCACAATGTGGAAGAATTTCTTGCTGAAGGACATTTATGCCATGGGTGGAATTGAAGCTGACTTTCTCTCATTATAAAGCAAAAATCTAACATGGCTACACTTCTTGTAATTTCATAATAATGCATAATTAGTGGTTACACTATCTAATTTGGAATATGACCAATGGTAGGTAAAAATCTGAAACTTCTACCCCTGCTTATACCCCTCTTGCAACCCTCCATGGCCCTCTCCCTACACCCCTGCTTACCCCCTCTTGCACCCCTCCCTGGCCCTCTCTCTACACGTTTCTTAACCCTCTTGCACCCCTCCATATCCCTCTCTCTACACCCCTGCTTATCCATCTTGCACCCCTCAATTGCCCTCTCCCTACACCCCTGCTTACCCCTCTTGCACCGCTCCATGGCCCTCTCCCTACACCCCTGCTTACCCCTCTTGCACCTCTCCATGGCCCTCTCCCTACACCCCTGCTTACCCCTCTTGCACCCCTCCATGGCCCTCTCCCTACACCCCTGCTTACCCCTCTTGCACCCCTCCATGGCCCTCTCTCTACACCCCTGCTTACCCCTCTTGCACCGCTCCATGACCCTCTCCCTACACCCTGCTTACCCCCTCTTGCACCCCTCCATGGCCCTCTCCCTACACCCCTGCTTACCCCCTCTTGCATCGCTCCATGGCCCTCTCCCTACACCCCTGCTTACCCTTCTTGCACCCCTCCATGGCCCTCTCTACATCCCTGCTTACCCCTTTTGCACCCCTCCATGGCCCTCTCACTGCACCCCTCTGCCCTCATAATCACACCGTGATTGCCAATTGAAATCAAACCCATCTCTCCTGTAGATATCATTACCCCTCAACTTCATTTCACCCAATTTTCCGCAGAATTTGCAAACCAGGTGGCGAAATCTAGGTCGTCATTTAATTTGCTCGCGACAACGCACAATGCCAAAGTCCACCAAACATGCAGCGGCGGTATTGGATACGTAGGTATGTTAATGACTTAAGCACACAGTGCCTGAAATGGAAACTAATGGATGTAAATACACCCAATTTGTAAGTCTTGATTCATCAATAAAAGTGGCTGTAAGCGACGCAGAGTCAGACATTGCAAACACTTGGCCACGTCGATTAGTCCAAAGTCATGTATCCATTTCGCATATCTTGTACAAATGAGTAAACACGCTGAGAAAACAGGCAGCAAAAGTGATTTCGACTGACTGCAAACTGCAACAATGTAGTTTGTTTTCATATGTTTACAGTATCTGCGCAGATTTTGATTTTCGTTTCTGAATACACCAACAAAATATATTAAACAGTTAATAAATTTAATCATTGGGTAAATAACAAAAACTAATTTGAGTCATTTGGACAAACTCATATAGCCAAAACAGAAAAAAAGTTACAACAATATCTGTATGTGCTATAAATCCGTCACAATGTCTGCCCAGTATTTATAAAATTGCATAACACGTTTTGATGACCAATATATAAATGTTTCATGATCAATTATCAAATCATATTGCTAAAATAACTGCGGTTGTTACTACAGTTGAAGTATTTTAATCCAGACTAAAAAAAAATTGAACGACTTGGTAATTATTTGAACATCAAACTAACATTGCAAATGTCCTTTTTATTGAGATGACTGAATTTTAAAAAAAATATGGATACCTTATAAAAGGTCCCTGGAACTGTAAAAAAAAACCTTAAATCTTTCATTACTCAGAAAGCTAGAATGATGATTGCAAACAACATGTTACACGCTTCACATAGGCATAGATATGTTTATGTAGGCATGTGAAGTGTTCTGATATAGTAAAACAAGCAAGACATTCTTGCATATGCTTACTTACTAAAAGAAAAAAAAATGTAATTTTATCTAAAATAGAAATTGAAGACGCTCCCTCGACGGACAAAGATGCTGGTCGTACGGTGGACTGATGTACGGCGTACGCTCGTTAAGCGCAAAACGAACGTGAATCTACCAATTGATATAGTGTGCGCTTGGGAAGTGTTTCTAATTTTGTTAAATCTATCACATTAAAAAAAGTATTCATGCCTTGTTTCTCTCTTTCACTTTCTTTCTCTCTTTCCCTCCTCTCTCTCTCTCTCTCACTTTCTCTCTCTTTCTGTTTCTTTCACTCTCCCTTTTTCTTACTCTTCCACTCTATTCCTTTTTCTTTTCATTTCTCTCTCTTACAGTAATAATATTCTTGGTGTAACCACAGTGAGAATGGATTTTGTCATGTTCCAAACTTCCCCCAGGCTACAAAAAAATTTATGTCTTGTGGGGCATAAAGAGCCTGACATGCGTTGAATCGTGCAAGTGTTTACAGGTTCAATAAATATTTAGACAAAGATGCTGGGGAAAGTAGCATCTTTTATTTCTATTTCCTTCATCTTTCTGTTCTCCACCATGCTGTACCCCAAACACCCTCCATTTTCAGAGAATTTTGTCTCTCAATAAATAAATTGGCTTTCCTGATGTGTGTATTTGTGTATGTGTGTGGTGCTCACTGAGGGCCAAAGCCTGAAAAATTACTATAGAATGTACCCGCAGTAGAGGACTATCCCCAATTCAGGAATGTTCTTGAAAAGATTCGAAATGGAGAACTGTACATAAACCCTTCAAAAAAAAGGTTTGGAAATCTAAGTTTACAGACAAATAGCAAAAATATGGGAAATATATTTCCATATTGAGCAATATCACTGAAAAGAGTGATATATTACCTAAAGAATGACATCTCATTTATTTACAGATATAATTTCACGGCTAAGCAACTTCCTATGAAATTAACAAAGGTGTGAGAGTAAAAATCGCGAAATTTGTAATTGACTTACTGTAGTGTCACCATTAAAATGTGGTTTTGATGGATAGAATTGATGCAAGAGCAGGAAGAAACGATTAATCAAAACATGAAATAATGAATAAATGAGCTTTTTAGATTGTTACCAGTCATTGTAATAAACATCTTTACAAGTTGATTAGCATTGAAAATTTGTTATTTAATTCAGCGATCTATTCATTCACAGGCTTGTATACATTTGAATCCATAGTTTAACAACGTGACTACAATAGATAAATTGCTGATTTGCAGCTTTTGCGTCCATACTTTTTTAACTCAGCTGTGAAATAACCTCTGGAAACAAATGAGGTGTCATTCTTTTAATAATTAATAAAACACTCTTTTCAGTGATATGATTCAACATGGAAATAGATTTGCCATATTTTTGCTATGTGTCCGTAAACTTAGATTTCCAAACTTTTTTTGAGGAGTTTACAATAAAAGTGCATTCAAAGAAGAATTGTAGTAGAACTTCAGATTGATAGTATTTGGTCAAGTAAGAACGTCTAAGGGGGGGGGGGGCTTGACTAGTGCCCTCCACAATCATAAACAAAATTATTTGATATTTGGGCATGGACAATAAGTCAGTACCTTTCTTATTGCATGTCAGCTCACAGATGGGAATACACTCCCTTTTTTGCAGAATTTTGTTAAAGTACACTTTATCTTAATCCTCTATGTTGTTTTGTTGGATAAAGCTTCTTTGGGAATCTATATTAATAATTTTCACAATGGAACAAAGAAGATATACATTACAAATTGTCTTACAAGTACTAATTGTAGCTCCTCAACCTTTTGGCTAAGATCATATTTGTTTGTGCAAAATCCTAATTCACTTTATACTTGCTCATTTAATAGTAATGCTTGACTTTGATACCTTTGTTAATATTATGCTATGTTGTACATTATGTTTCACTCATGTTGTTATAGTTTTATTGTTGTTATTTCATAACTTGTATACTCTGCTCCCGCAGTGGTTATCCTAGGTGTATATGTTTGTAAATAAGCTTGTATTCATTATTATGAGATGAACAATAAAGTATGTTTATATATTTTTAAAAATGTAAAAAATCTTTCTCTGAGAAATTTTTACTGATTGGCAAATTTGGGCTACCTTTACACCCCAAATTATATATAAGTAATTAACATTGTTATCCAGCTATAGAATTCTTGTTAAAACTAATGTTCCTTTTCAATCAACAATTTTTTTAAGCTTCACTAACATTAGGTGAAATCTCAGACAACCACTTTCAGTTCAGCCGATGTTGCTGCATAAAAGAATACATCATGCATACGTAAACAAATTTTTTCGCCTCACTCGTCCCATTCACGACTTCTCCGCGAAATTAGCGCGGCCCACATCACACCCGACAATGGTTACACGTGCAATACTGGATGTAATTGTGTTTTGAGATGGCATTGTTGGTTAATGAGTCGCGAGAAAAGCGGGCGGTTTTATTTTCAATTATAGTCCCGCAGCAAGCCACAGAGTTACATGAAAGGGAAAAGACTTGTTCGATGTTATCCATGCAGTTTTAAAGCCCAAGTATAGTTTTGGTAAAGATTAAGAAACTTGAATTTTGGGGATCGTTATCATGACATATAATTCTTATCTACATTTTGAGACCATAACATATTTTTTTACAAGCCAATTGTTTTGGAAATTTGAAAATTTGGAAATTTAGTGCCCTTTCTTGGTTATAACAATATTTTGCTTGTTATCAAGAATATACAAAATCATTCTTCAAGATTTGACAAAAGCATGATAAAAAGGAATACAGAAAGATTAAATTCTGAAATTTTCATCCAATTCTGTGCATGAGAAGTTGTCCTTTATCGAGAAAGAAAATATTGAATTTGCGACGGGGGACACGACACTGAAATATTGCACATTTTAGGTTATAACCTTTCCAAAACTTGTTCATTTTTCGCATAATCTTTTGTGCAACATGTTCATGATACTGTGTTTCATTTTACATAGATTTGAAGATAAAATTTGGCGATGAAAATATTCGCTTTTACCAAAACATTACTTGGGCTTTAGAATGTGATAAGGTGGTGGTATCTGGGTCAAAATAAATCGAGCTGCCAATTTGACTTCCAACGAAAAAAAGAAGCAAGGAATAACTTTTCAAAGTTTTGAACCAATGGTGGATGTCTATTGGATGCTCATATTATTTTTTGAGTAATCAAGCGCCATGAGCGCCCAGCTGTGGCGGATACCGGCGCTATACAAGAGGCCATCATCATCATCATATTAAGCACCAAAATCTAAGAATGATCTATCATATATTGCATTAAATACCAAGTAACACAAGGTTTATCATACATATTTTCCTATATTCTTTTGGGAACCCTAGTTTGACATCATTCCGAATACTCTCAATTTCAAACAAATATCAATATCAAAGTATAAAGGTTTTATTTTCTGTCTATTGTATGCTTGAATTAAGCAGCAAAGTTTAAGCAAAATTAACCACATATTGCATTGACATAACAAGTATTAATGTTTATCATGTTTGTCTACATCTTTTTCGAAACCCTTATTAGACATTATTCTGATTACGCTCAATTTGAAAGAATTAAATTGAATTAAATTGAATTTATTTTATCATCCAATAAAATAATAACATGATATCGTATAATGAAGAAATATTATAGTACTTAAACATAAAGTTAACAGGATAAAGGGAACCAGAAAATAGCATGGATGCTAGTCGAGTCTGGCACCTATTCACAAAGACAATTGTCATGTTGACTTGAAAGATGAGTAAGTTACTTTAACAAGTTACATCATATAAACGTTACATTAACATACATGTATATGTACACTTAACATGATTAATTGTTGTAGTGTAGTGTAGTGGTTCTGACTCTCGCCTTTCAACCAGAGGGTCGTAGGTTCAAATGCCACCCATGGCGTCAATTTCCTTCAGCAGGAAATTCATCCACATTGTGCTGCACTCGACCCAGGTGAGGTAAATGGGGACGGCAGGAAAAAATTCCTTGTAATTCAGAGCACCGTAATGGTTGCCAGCTAGAGCCGGGTAATAGTGAGTGTAAAGCTTTCAGCGCCATGAGCACCGATAAAGAGGACCTGTGCGCTATACAAGTAGCCACCATTATTATTATAAATAATTGCATTTACTCATACACATACACACAAATATATGTTAAGGGCAGATGGTCAACAATGAATGCAAAATACAGAATACATGTACATGGTAATATTTGTGTCCTCCCCCATCCATTCATTCATTCAGTAAGAACTCTTTAAGCGCCTTTCTGAAAGAAAACGAAGATGCTTTTGTTTTAACATCATTTGATAAGTCGTTCCACAGAGAACTACCTACATATGAAACTGAAAAAGTTCCTTTGGTTGTTTTAACCTTTGGAATGTACAAGTTATTTTTTTTCTTTCCGTCTTGTTCGGTAACTATGTTGAATGAAAGTGCAATACTGAATGATTGTATGTGGGAGTTTACTATTAACTAAGAAGCCAAAATAAGAGAAATATCAAAATCAAATTATAAATGAAGATATAAATATGAGAATATTGTCTACGTATTGGAATAAACTGCACTGAATAGCAGAGAAGCCAAAATAAGAGAAAGATAAAAATCAAATTATAAATGAAGATATAAATATGAAAATATTGTCTAGGTCTTGAAATAAACTGTACAGAATAGCAGAGAAGCCAAAATAAGAGAAATATAAAAATCAAATTATAAATGAAGATATAAATATGAAAATATTGTCTAGGTATTGGAATAAACTGTAAATAATAGGAGAGAAGAAAAGTAGAAGAAAAAAAGATAAACTCTTAAAAATCACATGCTAAATTACCATGTAAAACAATGAAGGGATGACAACCTTGTTAAAGGGGTAGATTAGCATTTGAAATATGTGCTAGATCCAACATACATAGATTAACCATATGTAGCAGTTTTGACTCCTCCTACCTTCCAAAATATTATTGAACATTTTGAGATTTTGGAGTGTATATTTGAAATATGTGATAAAGAATGAACTGGTGACACACACAGTTCTATCTTAAATAAAATGATAGAAAACAAGCCAAACATAGAGCTTGGAAAAGATTTTTTTTTATAAATGAAAAAGAAATAGGTGAAGAAAGAGAAATAGAGGGGACAAGAGGTTCGAGGAGAGATGAAGTAAGAAAACAATGCTTAACACACAGACACTTTACCTTTAAGAATAGCAAAGAAAACAGGCTAAATATAGAGATTGGAAAAGATAAAAATAAAGAAGGGAGAGACGAAAGAGATAGAGGGGAAAAGAGGCTTGAGGAGAGATAGAGCAAGAAAGGAATGTACTTAAGACATGCAGAATTTACCTAAGAATAGCAAAGAAAGAAAGCTAAATATAGAGATTTGAAAAGATAAAGATAAAAACGGAAGAGGTAAAAAAGAGAGAGGGGGACAAGATGTTGGAGGAGAGATGAAGGAAGAAAACAATGTACTTAACACACAGTCAATTTACCTAAGAATAACAAAAGAAAGCAACCTAAATATAGTGCTTGGAAAAGATAAAAAAAATAAATAAGAAATAGATGGAGAAGGAGAGATGAAGTAAGAAAACAATGTACTAAAGACAGAAGGCTACATATAGAGGATTACAATGAAAGAAAGGGAAGAGGTTAAGAGACAGAGGGGACAAGAGGCTTGAGGAGAGATAGAGTTAGAAAGGAATTTGCTTAAGACATACAGAATTTACCTAAGAATAGCAAAGAAAGAAGGCTAAATATAGAGATTGGAAAAGATGAAAATAAAGAAGGAAGAGGCGAAAGAGATAGAGGGGAACAAGCGGCTTGAGGAGAGATAGAGTTAGAAAGGAATTTACTTTAGACATGCACAATTTACCTAAGAGTAGAAAAGAAAGCCAGCTAAAAATAGACATTAGAAAATATAAAAATAAAGAAGGCAGAGATGAAGAAGGAGAGATGAAGTAAGAAAACAATACATAAGACACAGACAATTTACCTAAGAATAGCAAAGAAAGCAGGCTAAAAATAGAGATTTGAAAAGATAAAAATAAAGAAGGAAGGAAGGAAGAGAGGGAGAGAGGAAGACAAGAAAACATTCCGCTGACGTCATCCCGAGGCCCGGAAACAACATCTATATCAATGTACTGAGAGAAGAATATAGTCTGCGATATCAGACCATTTACTTCAAGTTTGTAAATATTACCTTGGATAATACAGAGTCTGCGGTCAGAGACTACATTTACTCATGTAGTGAATCTTCCCCAACCCTATATAGAAACATCAGTAGGCAGCTGAGATAGGCTTTTGTCAAGACAAGATTATTCGGTGATGAAATTTCAAATTAGGGTATGTGTTTGAAGACTATTCAGTGCACTATGGAGGAGACACCTGCCTAGGGTGATGTATTAAGAACGAACATACACACACAAACACACACACACCATGCTCAATGCTCGCTTTCCATGTATACGATAGATAACCTCTATGCAATCGGACAGCCGCAATTCATAGTTACTCAACGTCAAAGATGGTTTAGCTTGGGAAGAGGAGGGGAGGGGGTTTGGTGGAGGGAGGGGAGTTATGATGGGACAGAGGATATTAGAAAAGAAGAATGGATTGAAGGGAGATGAAGGAATAAGTGGAGGGAAGGAGGAGAGATGGAGAAAATAAAGAGAGGTGGAAAATCATAAGACAGTAGGTAAGATAAAAGATCTATTGACTAGGGATGGGAAGGAGTTAGCTGGAGAGAGGGGAGTTGTGATGGGATAGAGCTAGCTAGGATATCCAAAAGGAAGAGGAATTACAATAAGATGAAGGAATAAGTGGAGGAAAGGAGGAGAGATGGAGAAAATAAAGAGAGGTGGAAAATTATAAGACAGTAGGTAAGATAAAAGATCTATTGACTAGGGATGGGA
>BQKZ01003715.1:29424-39830 GCA_036244855.1 Temnopleurus reevesii
CCTTTTATCAATACGTGTGCAGCTTATGGGAGCTAGTGTGTATAATTGCTAATCCACATCCCCGGCTTATTTTTTTAAACGCTTTTAAGTTCCTATTCGAATGTTGTTAATTTATTTACTTTGTGTTTTTTTTTACCATCTGGGGTCGGCCTAATGCATGATTTTCTCCTTCTCAGTTCCCCCCGTTTTATCTTTCATATAATATAATTTAATTGTTCGAATCTCGCCCATGCCGTCAATTTCATACAGCAAGAAATTCATCCACATTGTGTTGCACTCTATCCAGTTGAGGTGAATGGGTACCGGCAGGAATATTGATTTAAATGCAAAAGCACCTACTTGGCAGCTATGCTATACAGTATATGGCCGGGTTGTAATATTGTAATTGTAATTGCGCAGTTATTAGTATATCCACATAGAAATTGTGCATTATAAATCTACAAATTATCATTATCATTGTACGTGTATCACATATTCACTCTTTTTTTTTTTTATCTTCACAAGCATTTGTTTGAAAATTTCCTTTACAATTTTCCTGAACCCACCTTAAAAAACCTCTCTGTGACTCTCTCGTTCTATATATTTTATTTTATAATATTAGGATCTAACTCCCTCTCAAATACATTTATCATTTTCTCTCTGTAACACTTTGCCCAGCCCCCTCCCACAAAACAATAAAATTTGGTTGCAATCGAATGCAAATTTTTAAATAAGTGTCGGCCGGTCAGATTTTTTTTTTAAATTATGAATATTTCTTATTATTTTAGGAACATATTTCATGTGAAAATGATACTCCAGAGTGAAATGCCAAAGGATATCTGAAAATGTCTTTTCAGGTTGCCTTTGACATGTTTTTCTATGATTTTCATGTTTTTCTATTTGAGTGAAAAGTTTCATGAAACAGTTCAAGTCAGGCCTTTTTCGGCGGATAGGTGGGTTGAGAGCAAACGAGTTTTTTTTGCCTTATCTATCTGAATGTCTATCTCTCTCTCACCCCCTTCCCCTACCACTCTTTCCCTCTCTCTCTCCCTGTCTCTCTCTCTCTTTCTCTCTATCTCTCCCTGTCTCTCTCTCTCCCTGTCTCTCACTGTCTCTGTATGTCTCATTCTATCTTTGTCTTTCTATCTCACTCACTCTCTCTTTTTCTTCTCCCTCTCCATCCTCTTTTCATTCATATGAATCATGTTTGCGACAAAAACACATAAAAATGATAATCACACTAATGCTTTATCTGTTTAATATTCTTTATTACATTTCTGTAATATCTCATGTCAAAATAGTCCATTTAACATGTTTTCTGAGAGCAGCTTTCCTATATTGTACTCATATCATTGATAAAGTAAATAAAAGGTGCATGAAATACACAAGGTTGTTCACTTATTGCCTTCTACAACCGCGTTGAAAACAGGCACATATGAAAACAAAACATCATAAAAACTAAGATTACATTCACGTGAGGAACAAAGAAACATCACATGAAGAACAACAAGATATAGGGACTCCAAACATTTACATATCCAGGAATGCCAACCATTCCAAAATTTTCAAATCTATACACTGTAAAACATTTTCCTATAAAGTACAAGACAATTCATATGATCTATATCAATCAAAATAAAATTAAAAACGTGTATGAATCTCATACAGATGTATTGCTCTATATAACTATATGCAAGAAAAAGAAAAGAAAATATGGAGGCACCTGGTAACGTATCACATTCTTTGGGGAACAGCTGTCAATGCAGACTTTCTTTTTTTGCAAATACACACACTTAGTTTATGTCCACATTATAAAGTCAATAATGTATTCAGAAATGCCAATCACTCTGGAATATTAATGAGCAGTACTTTAGTGTAACATTCAAAACTGAATAACACGATATAAACTATTTCCGAAAAGTTACTCCATAATTCGCATTTTTAATGGCTATCCCCATGCATACTTTGGAACGATCGGCATCTTCATGTATTTAGCTGTTTAGTATTACTTTGAATGATATCATAAGCGAATGGTTGAGAGTAATGTTATTGATGTAATGTTCATTCAAAACTTTAAAAATAAACTTGCAATATTATACATCTCTTTAATATTTTACAGCAGCTAGTAATTAGACTAGGGGGTTGTTGCTCAAAAGTTGCAATTGATCGCAAGTTGCAGTTGATCGCAACGTGCCAATCAAAATCATTGTTGCATACGCGTATTGTTAAATGCGCGCACCATGCACGAATAAAAATGCACGTTACAATTTTGAACAACACCCCCTTAGGCTTACAAGCAAAACAGAAGACATCAAACAATGACAATTATTATACTTTTATTCTTATGATTTTGTTTATTTACTGTTCTTTTTGCCTAAAATGCATGTAATATTTTCACCATTTCATAGTAAGGTCTTTAAAGTACACATCCAACAACATTAATTCTTATACTTTCATTCATATAATTTTGTTTAATTACTATTCTTTTTTTCCCCTGAAATGCATGTATAATTTTTACTATTTCATAGTTAGATCTATACTTCTTAATAATTAATACTCAATAAATGCACATTGATTCTCTAAGATATCCATAGTAAAGTGATAGTTACTGATAAAATAGTAAGACAATATAATTTTCATCAGAATATCACAATTTATATAGTTTTTCTTCACAATCAATACTGATTTCTTTATCATCATTCATGTAATAAATCAGTTTTGTACCCAGCAAACTCAATTTATAATGATTAAATTACTTATTTCCATCTCTTTTTAATGCGCAGTATATTTCTTGGTTTCAGGACCAATTAAATTGTCTTACAACATAAAACCATATCCTATATAACTATAACGTTACAATAAGCACCATCAATATAGTGTGATATATTTTTTTAGTTCCCAGAAAGTACACAACAAAGGTATAGATCACTGCAGATACTTATCTGTTAAAAAAAAATCATAAATCATGATTATTAATATTCAAAATTAAAATTGCCTGCAATTATGATAAACTGGCTGTTTTTTTTAAATAGAAAGTTAAGCGGCTGTTTATGTGAAGGAAAGGCCGGCTTGGTAATGCGTGGTGAAGATCTTTTCGATTGACGACACGTAGGCGGCAGTACGGATGTCCAGGCCGAGGTTGTATTTCATCGCAGCCTTCATGATTTGCTGTATAAAAAGAGAAGAAAGAATAACAAAGATACAATCAATACGTACTCAGTCTTTTACACTCAATTTGTGTGAGGCAAATGCTCGAAGACTGAAAACTTTGGTTGAAACATATGAAATATATCAGCAGAAATGTTAGCTGTTCTGGAATTGGTCCAGTTGAGGACTCTGTGTTCTAATAGCACTCATCTCTGCACATTCTCGTGTCCTGAATACACAGGGACTATACAGCACTCAACTGCAGAGTCTCACCAATTTCTACTCTAATAATTCCTTGGTCTCACACACCCCAATGTGTGGATGTGCGGTCAGAGGGAATGCGCAAACATCGGGGTAATTTATGTTAGACTATGTGGTTGGGTGCTGTGTAGTCCCTATGTGTTCAGGGCAAGAGAATGTGAAGAGATGGGGGCTATTAGAACACAGAGTCCTCAACTGAATTATTCTGGATTATTCAGTTGGTCGAAATTAGAATTTGAATAATGCAACAGCTGAACAAATGTGAAAGCAAACATGACAACAATAACCATACTCTTAGCCATTCACTGGTAAAGAAATCCTTGTATTCAATGTGAAAGTAAACCTTGTGGATGCATTATTGTGGAACAGTTGGCATCTCCGCATCAACCATTCAAAATAGGAGTCACATGATAGAAGTTGTAGACTTAACCAAAAATAACCTGATTATTGAATAATAGGGCAAATTATAGAACAGAATACTGATCTGCTGCAACAGAAACAGAGGAGTGGATTAATTCATCTTCAGCCTAATTTGAACAGAGAGATATCATCATAAACAATCTATTCTATAATCAATATTTCTTTTTACATTAACATTTTTCTGATGTGGCTTGCACAACATTTTACAAAATGTGTGATCTGATATGTTGTGCATTAAAATGAGCAATAATTGACTAAACTAGATTAGATAAGTTGATTTGAATAACTTTGAATATTAAATGCAGTGAAACAATTTATCTATGTACAGTTAAACCTGTCTGTATTGGCTATGTGCAATATATAGCCTTGAATTACCTCTCTAAAGACAAAGCTGATATTTTGAATACACTCCAACTTGATATAGAGTAATAAATGCTCATGAGCAAGCAAAACAAAGACAGATTTATTTGAAGTACTTGCAACAGCTTTAGTGAAGTGGGAACTCCTTTCATTGTTTCAGGGGTAATATGAAAATGAAACCTGCCTGTCAATTTGTTGGGAAATGATGAATGCATGCATTATATTTGCAATATATTTGACCATACCTTACTGGGTGGATCTAGGGAGGGGGGGGGGAGCAAAAGGGGGTTAATGAAGCCACCCTTTATATTCATAGAGACAACCCTATTTTGTAATTTGTATTTTTTTTTTGCTTTGTTTTTTTTTTGGCCTGGCACTTATCATCCCCATGGATTCAAGACATAAACAAATTCAATCTAACGAGGTCTCTTCTGCCCCTAGAAATTAGCGCTTTTTTTTTATATTGGGGGGGGGGGGGAAGAGTGGTTTTATAAGGCACCAGCAAGAAAAAAACCACCATGCTAGCCCCTTGACTCTACATTATTTCCTTTTTAAACAGAGAAATAGAAGTGTTAGAATTGTTGAAGCTCCTTATGATTTTCGAAAAAAAAACACATCAAGAATGGGAAAAAATCTGTCTGTGATTGAATGATAAAAGCTGAAGGAGATGGCTAGCATATAAAGAAAACTACAGGAAACAAAAATATTTGAAGAGACGAGCGGGACAAAACATTTTACATGATTTGACAAGCATTTTATATTCATATGTTTATGTAATATCTCTCTATGGTTCCAACCTGTTTTCTCCCTTTCACCCACTTAAACAGTAAAAACTTCTTTGCTCTATTAAAAAGAAATACACACATATAACACAATGATTCTTTTGTTCATCTTTTATTCTTATGTCTATCAGTACATCTGATAAGTCAGTTTGCAACTCTAAAAATGTTTTCAAAATATCAAACTTAAATATATGCCATGTATGAAAGTTAGATGTATTTCAAAGAATTTAAACTCTTTTTCAATCTGAATACAATGATAAAGAAAACAACATATTGCTTTTTATTTTAACTTATGCAGAAATAAAAAATGTTTTGATATAAATAAAGCAACAAAAATATAAAGCGTATACATTTCAATAAATCCCCTATTTGGGCTTGACACACGGTTTCGAACAGTGACAGCATGATTGTAGTTTATACATTTAAAAAATAGACAATTAGCAGATACACATTATCTAAAATATATCATTCATACATTAATTTCCAAAAGAATTGTAAACAATTCAATCTACCTCATTAATTGGATGATTATTTAGAATACACAAATATGTCTCTTTACGCAGCATGAGAAAATGAGTTTCCTTCACTTGCAAAAATTTCAAGCAGTCAAATTACTAGCTAATCTTTTGACATTGCCAAAAGCCATTGTACATGACTAAGATAAATACCAAAGTAAACTCTTGAGTTTACCATAAATTACAAAAAATTTAGAAGAGTAAAAAGCACATTTTTAAATGTAAACTATATTTAAAAAAGCAAACCACATGAATTTGATGTCGGTTATTTGAGCTGGCTGACGTAATGTATCACCACCAACAATAAGTTGTTCACTCAAGGTGGTCGGTTTTGAAGTAACAAATGTTGACAAATTAACAAAAATTAGGCTAACAAGGTTCTAGTTTACAGACAATATTAAAGCAGAAGGGTAAAAGGAACAGGGCAACATAGACAGATTCAGTCAAGAATCCATAATAGTTGTACAGTAAACAAAAGAAAATGTATAACCCATTTGCCCACTGAAAATCTGTAACACCTGTTTGACATTTAACCATAGAATAAGAGGGAAGGAAATTCTTACATTTAAGCTGTGCAATTTGTTCTATCATGAAATACAGAGTGGCATACACTGTGAGTAAAAGGAACAAAAGACTGGGAAAAAGTGAACAACTTTTGTGTAAGCAATCACAAAAGCTGGTTATACTTGTTCAGTGAATGAACAGGGAAACTACTTTCTTTTGTTTCTAGAAGGTTATGTAAAGCAGTCATGGAAGCTGTTTACTTCGTCCCATTCCTTTTTCCCTTCTGCTCACAGTGAATGGTCTAAATCCCTGTTACATATTAGGCTGTAAATTGTGTTTAGGCTGAAACTTGGGGGGAAAAGGGTGACCAGGGCGGTGTTTCACCAAATCTTTCTCAAAGTGACATACGACTTTAAGATCGTCTGGTATCAATTCTCACGCTGAATGCGCATACTATTATGAATTATTACGCACAAGAAGGGATTCCAGTCAATCTTAAAGTCGTTCTTAAAGTCTTTCTTATCTTGGTGAAACACCGCCCAGGTTTTTGGAATTCATATTCATACACAAAACATAAATGTAAAAAATAATACATGGAGTAACATAGCTTTATTCAAAATAATATTTCACTCCAATATGGAGATTTACTTTCGTAATGACTGCATAACTAATAAAGCACACTTTTAAATACAGTATTTTGTGAATTATATGCTGTTCATGCAATGCATTATATATGGGCCAATACACATTTCTTGGGGGCGATAAACTCATATAGGTAGCATAATAATAACCCATGTGTATGTACCCTATACATAAGACTCAAACAGAATGAAAATTGAACCAATCTACTGTTTTGAGAAGGAGAAATTCACTAAAGACACAACTGTAAAAATGCTTTAACAAGGACCAGTCAAAGATACTCCAAGATTTATCCTATGTTTTGATTCGATTAACATACTGATAGGGCTTGTAATGCGAGACAAACACAGGGCGGTTGTTACATGTCGCTTTATAAAAAAAATATTAAAACTTCTGACAAGCAAAAAGATAAATACATACATTTAAAAAGAAATTTGCGTATAATTTTCCGCAACTCACCGCCGGTTTCATGAGCAAAGTGGGAGTGTGTTTTGCACCAATTACCTGTTTCACCCACAATGTATGATCAGCGTATATTCTAAATAGCTGTTTGTACTGTCTATCAATGGTCATGCACAAATCATTCTTATAATGGACAGATAATAGAGCTGCTAGGCCTCACTCATGAATCTCAATTTACACTTTGAAAATAAATAAAATAAAAGTAAAGGGCTAAACCCCCGAAAGCTGCACACGGAAAGTGATTCCCTTAATCCTTTCTATATAAATACATGTACATTGTAAAGCCTCTTTCATATATCGCATTAACTATCCCATATCACAAAAGACTTCCCTCAAATTTCATGAGATTGCATTAATCATAATTCTATTAAATTCATGAAAAAATAGCCTACTTTTTACATTAACTAATTAAACATGAAATATGATCGGCTCCAGGATTTCTATTCAAGGTTTTAATAAATAATTTTTCTAAAGATAGTGATATAGCTTATATCAATCAAGAGCATCCATAAAACGCTTTACTTTTCCATCCATATCAAAATGTAATTTGTTGATTTGCTTTATAATTTTTATATAGAGTAAGCTTAACTAGGCAACTGCTGAGGTACAAAGACTCTTGTTTAGCATTCCTAAAATTGTGGTATACATATATTCGCCAACCAAAAATCATACGCTTAGAGCACCTTTCTCTACTTTCGCTTCATAATTGTGTACTAAAATCTTCGGATGGCCATTCATAATACCATACTGCATCACATCTGTTTTCTCAGATAGCCTCTACGGCTCTGGATGTAATCGAGAGCATTGCTTGTGGTATATATATGTGCAAAATTCTACGAATTCTTTTCTCTGATGTAATATCTACCAATATTTTTCAATATTGATAAGATGTATTTTGCAGATTGAAGATTATCCTTGAAGATGAATAGCTCAAACCCTGGTCACATAGGACCCGGGAAACAACACAATTCACCCCGACTCTTTGTTACTTCACAGTTAACTGCCTCAGAACAACGAGTCGGGGTGAATTGTGTTGCTTCTGGGGTCCTATGTGACTGGGGCTTAAGCAATCGTACTTTCCAGTGACTGCAGTAACAAGAACCCCCACCCCCCCAAAAAAAATTGCCTAGATGCCCTCGAATGCCATTAAAAAAGTATCAGCCGGTTGTGTTCTTTTAATTATTTAAAAAGAAAAAAATGAACCCAATTTACAAAACTCATGACGAAAATAAGAAGGAGATGAAAAACCAGAGAGCATATAAAAATGTCTTTTCAAGTCACGTTTCATATGTTTATTTGTAATTTTACTGCGAATTTTTCATTTTTAGTGAAAGCTTAGGTCAGGTCATTTTGAGAGGGTCGGTTGGTGGAGGGCACCCCAAAAAATTCATTATTTTTCATGGGGGGGGGGGGGGGGGGGGTTGGGGTTGGGGTGATTTAACAATACCCCTCATCAAGCAGAAGAGGTAAAGAATACAAAATTTGGTCGGCAAGAATGTACGTAGATGAATTTTATGTGAACGTGACGCCAGCGTCGTGGTACGTGAGGAAGATCTTATCGATGGAGTTCACGTAGGCAGCAGTCCGGATGTCGAGCCCAAGATTGTATTTCATCGCAGTCTTCATGATTTGCTGAAAGATATAATGGGAATAATCATGGTCAAGTACATAATAGAGAGATTCTGTTTCGATTGAACTGGAGTAGTGTATTGTTTGTGTAGTGGATGCTTGAAACAAAGGTCTAAGAGGAAGCTTTTGGCTATTTGAAAAGGACTGTGATGAAGAAGAGAAGAGGAAAGAGGTAGAAAAAGAAGAAAGAGAGAGGGAAAGAGAGGAGAGAGAGAGAGAGACAGAGAGAGAAAGAGATAGAGAAGGAGAGGGGGTTGTTAAAGGACTTAAGGAAATCAAGTAGAGATAAAGCCGGGTGTGGAGAGAATTGTTCGATTTGAGTGGAGTAGTTTATTGTTCTTAGAGTATTTGAAACAAGGACATTCTTGAAACAAAGGCCTCACAAGATTGGCCCATTTTAAAGGGAAAATAGAGAGAGAAAGAGCGAGAGGGACTTGGGTTTCAGGGTGCAATATATGGACAAAAAGTCATTAATTTTATGGACACATAGAGCTTATTTCCTTTGCAAATCTGGATAGGGAAAATGATGCAATATTTTGAATGAAAAAAGTCCATTCAATATTTTCATGATGTAAATATAAAAACCAAGGAAACTTTTCCTTGTCAAAATATATTCTCCTCCTACATTTAACTCTTAATTTGAATCATGATTTTAATATTCATTAATTGCGGAGAAAATATTCAGTCATACTGCAAACTCAATATCATGGAATTTAATGCTTATATTTGGCTAGATCTACACAATGATTCACTCTGAAAACATCTGAAATTCCTCAAAAGGGGGAAACAGTCACAGCAAAAGTGAATATCGAAACAATACAAAATTTCTTCAAAATATGGCACAGACGTACATTACAGTACAGCATTGAAGGAAAGCAACATAAATTGAAGATTACAATGAGAGGAAGTATGTATACATACAAAAGCTTTACAAATGCAAAAAAACAATGCTCGAGTTGCAGATCAGATTAATTGGAAGAAGTAAATATCTCAATTCTTCACCAAAACATGAGTTGGGCTTCATGACAATTTGAAAAAAAATTGACACTGCTTATAATTAATTTGAAACAATCCCCTCTATTCATGATATGAAAAAAAAAACTATAAAGAGAAAATACTTTTTTTAAAGCAACCAAGGTAAATGTTAAGGGAAAAAAAACAAAGGTTTGTAATGTCATGTCAACTGGTAATAACAAGTTAGTGACATCCAACAAACGTATAGCTCAAATTACCCTGAATAAAAAATAAATTATGCAGCAACTTATTTGTAACCATATGTGACATATTTTAAGCAAAACAGATCTTGCCAAGAAACCATTCAAATTGATGGCTTCTCAGAGAAAAAATGGAAATGATGACATTCCATTTAATTGTGCATACTAATACTTGATTAATGAACCTAGCTTATTTACTGTGTAGACAGACCAGATTGGTATTTCACCAATATACAGTGTGTCTCAATAAAAACGTAACACTTTTGAAATGGTTGGCAAATTGAGCATATATGATTTTATGAAGAAATGTTGATATGTATAGAGAGCTGAAGGATTGACCTTTCCAATGATATGAAAAATTAGGGAAAAGAATCATGCTTCGATGGACAGTAATCACTTAAGTTAGATGTATGAAAATGTGCCTGCGCAGGATTTTCCTTCCAATTTTGGACAAGTAAGCTACTTGTAGCTTACAAAAAGATTTATCTGAGATA
>BQKZ01003716.1:14832-51855 GCA_036244855.1 Temnopleurus reevesii
GCCCCCATGCACTCCCGTCTCAAAATTTTGGATCGCGCCTGTAAAATAACTTAACAATGTACTTGGGTAGAGCATTGATGATTATCGTTTTGATAGATAACGAATCAAAATTGTTATTTCAAATTACTTTAGTATATTGGGAATCTTTACACGGGCGGTGCTCAGGAATTCATATTAACCTTTAATATCAGACTACGTGGCGCAATATAAATTTGAAACACGATCCACTGCACCATTTCGCGCTGCTAGTTATAATGTTTGCTTATTTTTTAAAAGAAAGTAATCTATTGCGACCGATCATTTTGTGACTTTCATTCACATACGGTACGAGAAACAAATTTTCTTTTCTTGCACGTAAATCGTAGAATCATCTACACTCTAAAAAGTTGTGGGTTGTTTTGGTAACTGATGCTTAAAGGTGCACTCTTTCTGGAAGGAAAAATTAAAAAGAGAAGAAGGAGGAGAAGAAGAAGCAGAAGAAGAATAGGTAGAAGAAGAAGGAAAAATGAAACAGATCGAGGAGAAGCAAAAGACAAAATCCATTGAGTGGGTCAAAAATCAACAACACAGAAATGTGAAAAAAAACAACAAAAAAAAAAACAAAATAGATAAATGAATAAATAAAAGAAAATAGATGAATTTAAATTCACTTCAGTGAATTTTCCCCTTTTGAATGGGAAGTCTCAAATCTTTTAGCAGTGATCCATTTCTTAACAATCATATATTTTAAAAAGATGATCTTCTTTTGAAACGTTTATTGAACTTCTGACCTCTTTGGAAGTGGTCAAGACAAGACTTCGATTTTTTTTTTTTTAGAATAGTCGTTCATGGTTCATAGCATAGCTTAATCGTGCCCTTCATCATCTTTGGAAGGGTTTCAATAATTGACAATTCTTCTCACCATCATTTTAAAGTGTATCTCTAAAGCTGTATACCAAGGCAGTGGAAGATTGATCTTTTCTTATTTCTTTTTTTTTCCTTTGGGGTAGGGGGGGGGGTCGTAACCCCAGATAAGTCGGCCTCACAATTATCATATATTTTGTATATCTTTCAGTGTCTCATTTATTATTTATCTTCTTTTTTATACTCTTTGATACGTTTAGAATAAAATGATAATAACATCCTAAGCTCATGTTCAATTTTGTTTGTCGAAACAGGTGAAAAGCGCTTCTCAGTATCTCCTTAAATATTCTAGAACAGTATGCTACGTTAAAAAGAATTTTTTCCACCTAATTTACAATTATTTTCATCTTCGTTTCAACTGTTTAATTGTAAAGCGCTATGGTAGTTTTTGTTAATGGCGATAGAAATAATCTATATTATTGTCATTCAAACAACCCATGAGAAATGCATGGACCCGTCATAGCACCAGAGTGGATCAAGAATTGTGAATGGGGGTGGAGGAAAGCAAAATCACAAAAAAATTGTCTTCATAGGCGAACAAAATGCATGGTCAGATGATGGTGGGGAAAAGTGAGAGGGGGCTTTTAAATCATTGGTGATTGGTAGTGTGTATCACACGGGCAAATGCTTACATGTATGTGTCACACATGTCAGAGAACTGATATTCATCATCAACATCATTAGCATCATTATCATGTTCATCATCGTCACCACCACCACCATCATTATTGTCGTCATCATTATCATCGTCGTCGTCACCGTCATCATCACCATCATCATCATCATCACATCATCATCATCATCATCATCATTATCATCATCATCAGCAGCAGCATCATCATCATCATCATCATCATCATCATCATCATGCATCGTCATCATCATCATCATTATCATCATCATCATTATCATCATCATCATCATTCCCACCACCATCATCATCATCATCATCATCATCATCATCATCTTCATCGTCGTCGTCGTCATCATCATCATCATTAACATCATCATCATCATCACCACCGTCATCATCATCATCACCATCACCACCACCATCATCATCATCATCATCATCATCATCATCATCATCCTCCAATCCTAGCCAAAATAACATCGTCCTATTCTAATTAGGTTCAAAATCAACCCATAGGTTTACAACATTATTTTAATTGTACAGTGCATTTCAAAGTATGTTGCAATATTAGCAAGCATCGCCAAATAAGTCCACCCCCCCCCAAAAAAAAATAGCTTATTAAAGACCCTTTTGGTTTCCCCCAGCAAATGACCAGGGTTGCAATTTCATAAACCCACAACCTTCATTAAAAAATGATCAACTCGTAAACATCCTCATCAGATGAAGGTCATAAAGATAGGTCAAACAATTTTATAATTCAATATGAAGAGAAAAGCTAATCGATTGATTTGATGAGATTTTGGTAAACAACTCCATTGTTGATATTGATCTTCCAACTTGATACAATTTAGATTGAACGAAATCAAACATGATTGTCACAAACAAAACTTTCTTTGCAGGTGGTAGTCTGATGTACTCGGCGTTAGTTTTGAAGTACTTTCCGTCAATGGATACTATTAAGCTTTTGTGACAAATTAAAGTTTATTTCATTCATCCATATAATAAATTCATAATTAGGGGGTGTTATGAAGTCATCAAACAGTGTGAAATTGGGATACTCACAGATTTTTAAATGGGTCAAATGATAATAATAACCACCACTTGAGCTAACACATAGAATATTGTACTGGAATATTGTACTGGAAAAGACCCTTACAACACAAATTGAGCATCAAGTTTCTTGTAAAAGGATGTATGAAATTAACTGCAGCTAGTGAATAACTATTTTAATGCTGAGCAATACGGTATACTCCACAAATATTATGGTTCATTTATTCATGATTGTGTTTAACTATTGTTTGTTTGAATTTAATACAGATGGTAAATATACATAGGCGTTTGATTACTAAACCAAACGTAACAGTATCTGAACAGCATGTTGTCCAAACTCTTAAAAATTTTAACATATTGCGTCTCTTCTGGAGGGAGGGGGCAATACATTAGTCTTGTATATGCATAATTATGAAAAAAAAATTGAACGAGATTATCCGATTGTTGGAAAAACATGATCATTACAAGGGTCGAAACTAGAACCTTCAATATATTGCGCAAGTTCTCCTATACACCAACATGCCCCACACAACCGTGGATTCCAGGCCCAAGCCACACCGCCCAGTTATAGGTGATGTCGGGGCTTTGAATGTTGGTAAATTATAAAACATTTCAACCCCTCTATAAATTTATTAAATCAATAAATGAAACAGAATAATAAAATAATGAGATCCTGGGGACTTTTTTTGGTTACATGGAAAAGAAAAGCTTAAATTTCATAATATAATAGGATGTTTACTAGTCAAATTCTATGGAATAAAACGCGAAGAATGTGACAATGAGCTTATATTGCGTGTCTAAAACGTTCGCGTGGGGTCCATAAATAAATTTGTTTCTGATCAGGGGCGTTAGAGCAGCGAAATTGAAGATTTACTCAATTGTTTTTTCCTCCTTTCTGATCTCATTGTTTTCTCCCCCTTCTCCGATTTTCCATTTCTTTTCAAAATGTAGCCGTTTTACGATCCGGGAGACCGTAAGAGTGGTACGTCACGAAATCGAACATGATTCGTCGATGCGAACATGAGAATGTCTCTTGCCCGTGGTCTCTGGGGAGGAAAACAAAGAGAGAGAGTGAGCTGAAAATCATTTGAAATCGGGTGTTGTGTAACGCCAGTAAATGTATGAGGGGGCGTGGCAGCACCGGCAGAGAGCATGTGTAAACAATTGCCACGCCCACTTTTCCCTTACACCTCGCTCTCCATTTTCAGCAAACAATCGTGAAAACGAAGTGCAATATTTTGGTTGAGGATTATGGAAAAATAGATATGGTTCATTTCAAAAGATCAAACACGATTGTTAATCACTCAAATTCAAGGTGTTTCTTGCTTTAGTGCACCTTTGAAAACACCCTTTCCCAATAAAACTGCAATATTGCTGATTTTGCGTCGAGATCCAGGATCGTGTTTCCTTGCATTTTTAAACAAACATTGCCATGGTAACGAAAACATCAGAGTGAGTGAACATGAGTGGTTTGGAACTAAAGGAGAAGAAAACATTACGTGCTGATAAGAGAAACATGAATGCCCCCACCACGAACAAACAGAGAAGTAAAGAGAAAGTTTGATTTCACGGTGAGATCTTTCACGAGAGCACTTAGCTCTTTCTCGCAGAGATCAAGAGGGGTACACATCGGGTTACTCTGGCTGTGATGTTCTGAATAGTTACGTGTGATTGTTTTTGCTTTTTTTTGGGGGGGGGGGGTAAAGTTATCTCTTTTTATGCACGCGTTGTCGCGAGGTGTTGGTTTAGCCACAATGATATAAATTATGTAAACTATAGATATATCAATTAATTTCTTTTTTCTCCCTTTGATTTCCAATTTTCTCGAAATGTTTATATGGAGAGTTGAAAGAATAGATCTCGAGTCGCATACGGTTCAGCTGACGAGAATATGAAAAACACAGATGTTATATGATTTTTTTTTCAAAGGTTGTTAGGCAAAATTAGTGACATGAAATTTGTATAATCATATTTACTAATTAATCTTTTCAAAAGTAGGTCGATGTCCATCTTTTTTAAAGATTTACCGTCTGTTGAATAAAGAAAATAAACCTACTCGGATGCCGCATAAATCTAGGTATTGATACTCCAGTTTCTCATGATTGTAATGTAGTTTATTTATCATAACATAATGTTATATGATATATGATATCATAATTGCTCCTAAATAATTAGATATGTATATTATCATTAAATACTTCTTTAGTCCATCAATTCAATTCAATTCAGACTAACATGTTTTTCCTTCAACAACAAAAATGAATCAAATCAAATCAAATCAAATCAAATAATTTTATTTTTTCAATTCTTTTGACAGTTCAATTCATACAGTCATAAATAATAATGGAAATAACTAATATTACAAAGGAAATGAAAAAATAGAGGCCAGCAAAGAATCAATGATGTACAGGCTAGTAATTTACAATCGTAATCACATGATAAAGTAATTAGTACGTAAATTAATAATTGAGCTGACAAATTGTAGCCAAAGTCTTATGCTGGATGCGCCGACAAATGTCAATGATAAAAGATTGTTATTTTCATTGAACAAACCGCCTAAAGTACCCAAATTATTTCCAACTTC
The DNA here is from genome assembly GCA_036244855.1 of Temnopleurus reevesii. Lineage (NCBI taxonomy): Eukaryota > Metazoa > Echinodermata > Echinoidea > Temnopleuroida > Temnopleuridae > Temnopleurus > Temnopleurus reevesii. The sequence continues at coordinate 20,004 of BQKZ01003716.1, forward strand.
TGTAGATGGAAAAGCATACACCCATTTTATCTCTAATTTTGACATTGACCTATATTTGCCCCGTTCAAAAACGTTGTTCATTACGTTCATCCAAAGTCAATAATAAAGACGATACCGTGCAGAAACGCACACCGGGAGACCGCCAAAGGGATTTCTGACATTTCATTAAACATTCGAGGGTAACAATATCCATAGGTGTAAGCAGGTGTCATGTGACATGACCACCTGATCAGATGGGGTGGATGATGGGTATGGGAGGAAGGATGAGGGAGGAGGATGAGGGAGGAGGAGGGTGGAGAAGTTTGCGAAAGTGGGATGGGTAAGAACGAGCGACTGATAGATGTGTTTAGAGGCTAGAAGTTTCGATAGATCAGATTGTTCGAGGTTCGAAAGTCATTGTGGTGCATGATTGCAAAATGACAGCGGGAGGGGTTAATGATAATAATGATTATAATAATTAATAATGATAATAATAATAACAATAATAATAACAATAATAATAATAATAATAATAATAAAGATAATAATAATAATGATACTTATAATAATACCAATGATGATAATAATTGATAATAATAATAATAATAATAATAATGACATATGCAATTTATATGTATCCACTCTCAGGAGCTTTGCAGTATTATTACCCTGACTTTATAGCCCGGTGTATCCCAACGCACTTGGCATTACACATGGGTTTCAGCGTGGATGAATTTCTTACTGAAGGAAAAAATGGCGGTGGGATTCGAACCTAAGACCCTTCGGTTGAAAGACGAGGGTCAGAACCACTACACCACGGCGCCTCAACTTCCAAAGGAATTGATAGACATTTGATAAACTGTCAGACTATCACTCACCGCCTCATCATTTCTCATGAATGTTGAATAGTATTATTATTAAGATGATAACATATATTCATTTTAATAGGTGTCATCTTGTTACGTCCTTGTCGGACTATTTGAAATGACTGAATTATATATGAATTACGTAACACAAGCCGCGAAGAAAATAATAATAAAAATAAGAGAATAATGTGTTGTAGAAGGGGAATATCCAAAGAATTGTGATAATAGAAAAGATTACACAAACGTCAAACAGGAGAAAGGAGGGAGACAGAGAAAGATGATAACAAATCAATATAGAATTCACCACCAAATAGGAGATAGAGATAAAAGGATGAAAAGTTCGAAATGGAACAATGTAAGATTGCAATATAGACCTGTATAGACCGAAGAAAGCTTCTATAGACTTTACGGTGTGATATACCGCCCCTTTACCCATTTACAAATGCATCTCACCCATTTTTGATGCGCTAATTCAACAGAGCGACTCCCAAAAGAAAATCGCACAGACACCATTGTTTCTTCAGAAAGCATCGGACAAAGCTACGACATTAAATATTTACAAGAGCTTTGTGAATGGACTGATACTGGAGACATGGAAATGGACCAAAACGAGGATTACCGAGCTGGTCCTAGTCTAACTCTCCCCATTCATGAGGATCCAAGCAAAAAAGGGATAGCCCTTATCGATTAGTAAAACAGTTAGGTTTTTGTGCTAATCTTTTGATTATTTTGTGTCTTCTCTGCACCGGAGAGAGATTTTGGCCAACGCTAAGAACTAAATCCGTCTTAATTCGTAAAAGGGGGGTAAAACTAGAAAAGAGGAGGTACTCAACTTTCATAAAGGGTAACACGTTACTTGGAGAGTCGATGAAAGGAATTTTTGATGTGTTTGGGGATGGGGGATGGTGTAATGCCTTTACTTTGTGCTTAAACTCGGTGTCGAATTTGGTGGATTACAAGCAAAACAAGTCAAAACGTGAGAAAAGGGAAAGGTGTTCGCGAAACCTTAATACCTTAAGAGGATTTTCCGTACCCCCTTAACATTAGATGAGCACCATTAACCCGACATCAATAAGTTGAAGATACAGTTGCCGTGACCTCTGCTCTCCAGTAAAATTTGACATTTTTCCTCTCATTTACTTTCTATTTATATATGTTTGAGATAATACTTATAAATATTCAAATATCATTTCATTTGATATTTCAAAGCTTTGTGAGCTGGTAATTATGTTTCAGCAGTTTTAAAACAAATGATATGATTTATAATAATTCAAAGATAGAAAATGAAAATAACATGAACGTTGAATAATGCTTAGCTTGAAGAAGAAAAAGCAGCATTTTAAAGGGCATGCCGATGAAAAAAATAAGTAGAAAATAATATGTTGACTTGAAATGTTACGACATGATATTGGCAGAGAGTTGAAACATAATCGTAACTACAATAAATATCATGAAACTTTTAATCTTTTGATGTTTATTCAATATCATGGGCATCAGCGTCATCATCTTTGTTTGTGAAAAATGTGTCAATTTAACATTTTTGCGCATTTCATGTTTGTTCTTCATTGATATTGACATGGTTTCATTAACTATATCTTATAGTTATGTCCTGTATATGTGGTTTTCATGTCAATAATATAGATCCTAGTAAATGAAGCATTGCATAGACTACCATTGATCACAACACATTGATTCTGCCAAGATACAAGCCGGAGATTATTGTAAAACGGCGCCCCCATGTGCCAAATAGTACGAACATGGGAAGGGGGGTTGGGAAGGGGTATAGAAAGTTACACCTATTCAGGGAGGTGCTGAATTTTGTCTTGCCAGATACATGAAACTGTTGTTTTCTTTTTTTTCTTTTTTTTTCATGTCATGTATTTTACTCATGTCGACCAGTGGCACGTTTTTCCTGCATTTAGATATCCATACAGACATATAGATCTTTAAATACATAGCCTGTTTAATGTCCCCTCCCCCAATTTGTTTTAATCATCAAATTGAAATGATACAATTATCATTTATTTCATTTTGTCTAAATGCATGGATACATATTAGATCCATGGGGTTATGTTAGATCGCTAGAGTATATTCTTGTTATTATGATCATTAATTTTGTTACATCTTTCGTGCATAAAGGGTGTTTTCCACAATCCAACGTGATACTTTGTCCCTGTGGCCCAGTGGTTAAGGCCCTGGCTGAAAGCCAGAGACCCGGGTTCGAATCCCGGCAGAGACAATTACGTTCACGCTCGGACTAGTAAGAATAAATTCCTTCTCCGTTGTTCTCGTCCTTGTCCTCTGCATCCTTCTCCTTCCTACCTTCCTATTTTCCTCTTGCCTTTGTTTTTCTTCACCATTCTTATTTCCTTCCCATATTCGTTTTCTTAGTCCTCACTTCTTTTCCCTCAAATTCCCCATATTTGTTTCTTTACCATCTCCGACTCATCCTCCTCATCCTCCTCCTCATCACCCTCTTCATCTTCTCCTTCTTCTTCTTTTCCTTCTTCTTCTTCTTCTTCGTCGTCTTCTTCTTCTTCTTCTTCTTCTACTACTACATCTCCTTCTTCTTTATCATTTCCCTTCCATCGTCTATAACTGCAACCCCTTCTCTCACATGGCCTTCACACATCAATCTCTCTTTTAAATTTCTGATCCTCTTTTTCTACTTTTTTCTTTCGCTCACCTCATATTTGAAAAGCAGAATGAACATACATGTAGATATCGACCAAGCACAGTAGGAAAAGTCCGGAGATAGATACCGTATAATGGTCGCTAAATTTAGCCCCCTAATTGATAAAAGGGCTCTGCAAACACTTATAATGTGTGATAGAGGGGGAGGGTCAACTTAAGAGCTGAAAGGGGGGAAAATACTTACAAACAGGGGCAAAATACTTACAAACAGGGACATGTGTTACCCCTTATTCATCTTGTATTACCCATGTATGCCTTTCTATTTTACAGTTTGAGAGGGAGAGAAGAGAAAAGCAAATAACCAGAGACGGGAGTAACGTGGAACGTCATTTAGAATCTAGACTACTCCTTTTTAACCCTTTTTACCCTCCGATACCCTACAATCCCTTGTCAAATATATATACAGTAGAGGGTAACATGAAATGGAAAAATAAGAAAATAAGACAACAACAATAGAATCTCATTTATATGTTACTGCAGTCATCACAATGAAATAATAATCAATATTGTGATTTGTGCTTGAGATAAAACAAAAATCGGTCATTCACAGAATTTAGTGTTTCAAAAATGCACAAAATAATCCCTTGTATATCATGTCATGTATTCCCATAGGGGGCAAATACTTATGTTCCTGAATGCAATATATAGAGCTATTGAAAAAAGTCGAAATAAGGGAAATTTCTAAAATTTCATGAAAACCAATACACTTATTACTTCAAGATAATGTTATTTCCTTAGTTATCATTTCATTTCAAAATCATTATAATGAAGTACTGTATATTTACCCAGGGTAACCACTTTCAGTCGTGCGCTGTTCTTCCAGCGGGTCCTGCATAACATTCTTAAATGCCGAGCACCTGTCAAGAAGGGAGATGGTCCGATTTTTCAAAAGAAATATTTACAATATTGAAAATTTATTTAAAAAAAAACATCTGAAACTTGTGTCATGACAAGAAATTTACCACTGTTGCATGTCTAGTCTATTCTGTTTAAGGATTATTGTAGGAGCAATCGACAGAAAGAGAAGCAAATTTGCAGCAAAAAAGAAGAAAGAAAACAAATTGCATGACTTGACAATGCTGGTACGCCATTTAAAAAAAAAACACATTTCGTACAATGTGTGCATATTCTGTAATCCATTTAACTTTCAAATGATTGAGATTTTTATTTTTTTCAATATCTCTATATGTGATTTTGTATTTCTCATCTAACATTAATATTGTTGATCGAGATTATAAAACACATGTTTCCAGTTGTTTCTCGAACAGAAATGTTCTGCGAGATATGAATTGACAGCAATTAGTTTTCCAAAGAAGTCAGCTGTTGTTATACGGTTATACTAAACAAAATGGAACTGCCTAGTTCCTTTGTATTTTGTTTGACGACAAAATGTTAGTTTGATTCATAAATAAAGGTATAACAAAAACCTTCTACTTGGATCGAGGGCGCATTGGTAAGTGAATTAAGAAGCGAAATCGAGGTTCTAAAAAAACATTAAAAATGTAATTATATTCATCCTTAATTAGTAATATGGCATGGACTTTTATTATTTTTTCATTCATTTATTATAATTTTTTGTTGTTGCTATCAATGATCAAATATAACAATCTCAGCAATCTTCATAAAATTGTATGCACAATAATCAGCACAGCGTTTGGCACAATATTCGATAAAAAAAAACAGATGCAGATTGTACATGGCCTTAACAAGTCTTATTTTTCTCACGATTCCTCATTTTACCAATGAGTTTTTACGTCAACGCCTCCTATATCATTCTACAAGTAACCATTTTAGCTGTAAAATAATCATATAATCGATTATAAATATGTACTTTGCCTTCTCTGATCGAATGATGTAATTTGTAACATGTACCTTTTAGTAGATTTTACTTTGACGCAACGACTTTCATACCTTCGTCCAATAAATAATTAAATCAATTAATTGCAACACTTTAATAGATATGATAAGCCAGCATACAGTAATATATGTTTATTGAAATTGAAAATATATTGCTATACATGAATGTGACGAAAGGGTGCATATTTGCAAAATATACTGCATTTTCGTATATGCAGCAAAGTGTGGTCAATCATCATTGAAGTGGTTCATTGGAGTTCAGAATAACAAGAAAATTGATTAGATAGGAGGCCATTTAACCACGAAAGTATCAAAAGGCCGACTCACACCTTTATGTTTTAGACTGCGTCGACCCAGAGTATTTGGACATTACAACGCTCCCTGGACGGACAACATACGCAGATCAGACGGTGGACTGACGTTCGACTTGCGCTCAAGAAGCGTACGCCGAGCGTCAGTCCACCGTATGACCTGCGTCTTTGTGCGTCTAACGAGCGTTTTTAATTTCCAAATACGCTGGGCCGACGCAGGCTAAAAACGCAAAGGTGTGAGTGGGCATTTACTTGTCGAATAGAAGAACAGAACAGAAACCCAAACACGATTAATCTGCCATGCTCGGATGACTGGTTTAATTTTATAACAAAAAAATCGATACGATCGTAAAAATTATCAGACTGTATGATAGTGACCATGGTGACTGGAAATTCCGGTGGACATTAAAATTTACACATGACCATATACCAGCATTTGAAAGCTTGCAGTATATTCGTATTCAATTGATTGGGACTTTCAACGCCCACAAATCAAAATAATAAATTGATTAAGTAATCAAATAACGAATTATTGACATTAACTTGAAATGACAATAGCCGTGATACCAAACCTTAGAATTTGATTAATTTGTATTGTGTAAATGATGTTCTGTTCGTATGTTGTACGGAACATATTCTAATTACACAGTCATGACAGTGTATTACATTATTACATTTGGCTATATATATATTTTTTTTTTATTGCTGAGGTTCTTTTTTTAAGCTGATCTTTTACAAATAACATCTTAATCATGTTAAGTTGCGATGAATTATGAATGATATGTGACATTTCACAGTTTTCCGATGATTGTTTTTTTTCTTTCTGGAAATATTTCTGTCAATATGTGGACAGATAAAGTACATTCATAGCATATTACATCCACATCTTGATGGATGAGGAGCTGTACACCCCCCCCCCCCTCGATCATTCCCGCTTCGCTGAAACATAATCCTACCAACTCGTAATGTACAATAGTCTACTAATGGTCTAATTAAGTCCCCTTTAATCTACTCGTGAACTCATTTTTCACTCTTTTGATTCTAATATAAAGGTACTCATCCTAAATCTTCACTTCCACCTCCCGAACAAGCATCACGTCCGGATTTTACGTGTTTCAATCCTCTTTGAAGTTTATACCACAATATTGTCAGTTTAATCGTATTACAACTGGTTTGTTTTTCATTTGGAAAATACCTCTCCGAAATAATCGGCCTACCGCTTTCACGATCTTTTTAATGCTAAGATCAAGGAATAACGAACACGAATTATGCAATGTCAACGTTTGTGTTGGTAGGATTTGTTATGGATTAGTATTTTAATTCGACTAGATGAGTAAAACACCAGATAATCCAAGATTTAAGGACAGGGAGTAGATGGGTGGGAATAACGTCTTATCCAAAACGTGTTACAAATTTCGAGGCCAGATGTAGGCAATTTGCTAAATGACAGAAAATATAAAGCACATTACACTGGCATTCCATTACTATCTTTTTTCTCTCCAAAACATGTATAACTCTGTTATTTTCTTAAAATACCTGACACATGTTATTGACGGGCACTTGCAATTCAAAGTGTTTGGTGAATTTTTTCTCTTCTTTCGTTTTCTTATCTTTAATTCTTTTTCCTGATTTACCTAAGAACCTATCCTCTGCCATCACCATAATACGACAAGATTCAAGATTCTCTTTTAAGGTTCAAGCCATACAACTCCAAAACACACTCCTCGATCCACGAAGGGTGACGGTGGATGGGGTGGTATTGTACCACTCGTATTGTTCCTTTACCCCCATCCACTGGTCCTCTCATTCACCCACCCTTCATAGGATTATTGTGGGAGAAAGGGAAGGGACAACAAAGTATTGTTTTGAAGTATGTCGTCGTGAAAGGAAAAGGTGAAAGAAGAAAGGAAGAACAAAAAGAAAGGACACTTTGGAGAGTCGAAGAAGATAATGAATGATATTGACTAATCATCGAGGCAGACATACTCTCCATCTCAATCACAATTTCATAAAATGAAAAGAGCTGTATGCCAGTTTTCGAAAAACAGTTTCTTTGTACTGCCAATTTTATATCACATTTTTCGTCTACATGTACATGATGAAATTATATTATTTTCATCACAGAGCGTTATTTTCGACGGCAGACATTGCTTTTATTCTAAAACAAATGACTATATCACTTACTATATGTAGAGCTGAAATTATACATATCACAAATTGGTTTAAATTAAGTTTTGTGTTTTTGACGGGACAGTAAGCCAAATATGAAGATGCATAAAACTTTGTATCGAACCCACTTTCATAAGACCAACTTACACTTTAAGAATTCTTTAGGTCTGGGTTAAACGGACACCAACAGTTGACTAAAATTCAAGCATGTTATACACACGATTTCGTTTTAACTAAGAGTACTGTGATTCCTGTTTAAACGAAATCAATGATTATTTACATCAACTTTTCTGTGAATGTCAAACATTATAATTGAAAGGAGACCGGCTCTCAAATACAGTGAAAATGTCTGCCTGCCCGATCAGCGGCCTGCCATTCGTGCTACCTGTTCACCTCGCGTAGTCCCATTCATTGAAACCCCTGTACTTTCTCTTCATCTTCACATGTACCCCAAAAATTACAGCCCTGAAAAGTGTCGGAGTAAATCCTCCCCAACGGGAATGACAGAGACAATACCCCGGCCTGGCTGGCCTGGTCGTGATGTGATGTCCGCTTATCGATTTGTGGAGAGAGATTAAAGGATTTTGATGACTAAAAATATTGATTAGAGTTCGTTAACTAAAGGGAGTGAAACCACACGAAGAAAAAAAAAAGAAATGGTGAACAATCCAATCATGAGAACTGGAGAAGCACATCCAATGTGTTACAACACGTCTGGATGTAATGTACAACTATCATTACCTACATGAAGAAAAGATTTACCATTTAAAAATATAATGTATATTTACAGATGAATTTAAAACATATCTAAAGTTCTTAATCTGTATGTACTAACATTATTGTCATTTTTCCCTTCCACAGGGTTCTTTATTGAAATAAATACAAAAGCATATAAAACAAATATAGGGCGAATCTTACAAATTGTCATTTATTTTTATTGTATCTCATGTGTATAGCAAACGGATGGAACTTCATCACTCTCATGCTAAACACTTTGTATGGAATGTTATGATGATGGAATTAAATTGGGGGTGTCATAGATAACTAGAAATTCAGAAAATACATGCCCTAAATTTTTTTTTCTAAAAGCGAGACACGGGTGAGTAACAATGGAAATTTAACCGTCCATAATTATTCTCCGGCAACATTTTGATGAACTACCAAATTATAACGAATTGGCCAACTTTCTTACCATGGCAAGCGCCCAATAAATAAATTATGGGGAAAACAACAAAATTTGCCGGTTTTCGTTATTTCTAAACGAATGTGCACCGATTGATATTCGTCACATTATCAAAGTATCAGCCATTCAGTCTTTCAAATGTATTTGATAAGAGCCGTAAGATATTACTAAATGTATTTCTTGATAGAGAGTGTGCACAATGATTGTTATATATTTTGTGAGATCGAACTCAATGCAGAATTGATATTCATCATAAATATTCAAGTCCCAAACAATCATCCTTTTTTACAGGTAGATTATAGCTTGCAGTTATGTCTTTTTCAACAATATTATGATTCAATGGGCGGAGCTTCAGGACACAGAGCGAAGTATTGATTTCTCGTCAACTTTTGAACCCCGCCTTCCTCATGAATATTCATCACAATAAGCTCCCGCCCACCTGTACACACTCGAACGGCCACGAGGCCACGCCCACAACTTCGGGTACGCCGTGAACGTGAGAAGTTCGGAGGCCAACCACAGCACTCGAATGTTCACTTCTTGCTTCTCTTTCTTTTCTTTCTTTTCCCCTCACTATCCCTTCATCTCCCAACCCCCACTCTCTCCCTCCCTTCTTCTTTCTGCAACAATCTCTCCCCCACTCTTCCAAATCATCCAATTTCTGACGATGCCCATATCTTATGTGAATACACTCCACACTCTCTTTTTAAATAAACATACGGACCTATCGATGAATAACAATAACACTAACAGCAACAACAACAAAGAAACATACAGAATAAACAAAATGTTTATTCACTTTGGGTTTTGGCTTTTCTATTTTGATGCATATCCCTTCTTGATTTTCAACACATTTCCACATACATAAGAATGGTTGGAAAAATTGCAGATTAGCTTCTTTTCTTGTCCCGTATTTTACAAAGATAAATTCAAATGTTCCGATCTTTTCGGTTGTAGAAATAGGATTGATACCTCTATTTAGTACTTTCTTTGTTCGTGGAGATAAATTTGTCTATTTATCTCCACTTCCTTTTTAACCTCTCATCGGCTAAAAAACATTCTTTGCTTTCTAAGCAGTTCAGGCCTTGCGAGAGATATCCTCATCCAGGTCTCTTCATTGCAAAGTATACAGACAGGCATTTTACCACAAATTGCCACCACTATATACACCACTACCATCACTACCACTGACAAATACCTTCAGACTCTTAAGGGGTCTATTTCAAACGTTTAATGCTCTCTAAAAATATTGTTTTAAACAGCCACCAGTGATTTTCTTTTTTTTTAGGGGGGGGGGGATGGGTGGAGGGGTATTCATGGAGCCATTATTATTCTTGAACATGAACAAACCCTTTCGTGAGGGTTGCTATGGGACTATTTGCACTCTTTAATAAGGTTGCACATGCATTCATTTTACCAATACCACCACCAACACTACCATGATCAATGTTAGCATCACCAACATCACCACTACCACCTCGCGTGTTACCACCATGATGACCCGATGCTCCTCAACCACCTCCCCGTCCCATCCCATTAAACCCCCACCTTCTTACCCCCTCATCAACTCCCCAACCACCACTTGGAGCCTGTCAAACAGTTCACACACCCTAACGATGAGCCGTTGTGATTTGCCACAAACGCTTAATCAATCAGTTTATTTCAAACCTTCGTATCAATCCTAACACCCTATAATACCCCTGTAATACACCATGAGCGATGACATCCCGATCTCGACTCGACATCCGAATAATATCCCTCCCGAATGCTCGATGGATGCACATGAGATTCGGGGTAATTGTTTCTCACCCTCTCGATTCGCTCCCCACCAACCACCTCGCCCATCATCATCTCATGTAGTACCAGAGTATTGAAATTCTCGTGGGATAATTTACACTTTACAGACCGTTTAAAAGGTGTTAAAGCACCCTTTCTGAGTTTTGCAAATGGCTATTTTGATAGTATCTGACAACAAGAACGTGTTCAATAAGGAAAGCTTGGTGTTGATTATTCAAACGAACGTTGAAAAAAATCTTCTTAGATTCAACCTTGACCGTTATTTTCATTTAACAAATTGCGAGAATTTATTTACTATCTTAAAATACTAGGCAAACTTTACCAACACTTGGCAACAATAGTTTCCAACATCCTGTCAACACGATTGTTGGTTAAGCTCCAGTGAGCCCGACAGCAACACGATTGAACACGACTCTTTGTTCAGCTCAGTGTTAACTGCGTGCGAATACCATTACAGAGTCGTGTTGAATCGTGTTGCTTTCGGGCCTTTATGTGACCGGGGCCTTAAATGTTTCCAACCGATGGATAGGTGATAATCTGATCATATTCGTCAATATTGGCACAGGTTAATGAAAAATGCAATACAAAAATGTATATAGTCACACTAATAATTGAATTGACAACATTAATTTGTCCATCCTTTTAAGAGAGTATGATTATGATAACTTCCTTTTTAAGTTTTAAAACACTGACATACAGTAAAACCAAGAATATCCTCCCATTCTCTATGTCCCCGCAGACTTTAAATGCAACTAATATCTAAATGATGACTTCAAAAACTGTGGAAAATGTAGCCAAACTTATTTGTAAAAAACCGCAAAAAGGTCGAGGCACTGGTTACATTCACAAAACTTGAACATGAACTACACAAGACTGCAACCGAACCCGACGACCGCTGTAAGCCAAGTCTCTGGAAATAAACCATCTATTATCGGCATCCAAGGAGAAAGGAAATATATCCAAGAAACTTTTTACTGTTTGATATGAAAAGTAGATATATACAAAGCTAGCAGATGATGACAATGGTATACTTGTTTGATTATTTCTTGACTTTCATGATCGGAGGGTGTAAAAGGGTGGGGAAAGTCAATGAACTTCAAAAACAGAAATGGAAAGTCAGGCTGGTCATTGGACCAAAGGATTCCAATTTGATTGTCATCCGTTTCGGAGGTTTAATTTGATGAATGAGTTTATGAAGACCATTTGATACATTTTAGCTAAAGGCATCCAAATAAAATTAAACGTAGAATGATTTAAAAATGTCAATCTTACTTCTATCATTAGAATGCATGTCGTTGTTACTTGTTTTCTTACTAAAAACATAGTTATGTACAGGTTTTCTCAGTTAATGTTAAACTATCTTCAAAACAATGAACATTTTGAGCATTTTATTTCGCGCAGCATGCATGCATCTGATGCGTCTATGTGTTTTTTAACGAAATTGAATGTGCGAATCGTTAATTCGTTTGAAATCAGTAAGAAATTGTATAACAAATTGAACTTAAATTTCAAGCAGCCTGCACAAAGGTTGCACAAGCAGCAAACAAAAATTCGGAAGATTTAAATCAAACTTATAATCATTTATATTTCTGCATCAAATGGTTTTGCGCAATATTCGTTGTATCCATCTTCGCGATAATCTTTTCTTGATATGCATACTTTTGGCGAATGTTTCTTTTCAAGAGAATTTGGTGTAAATGAAAAAAAAAATGAAATGAAATGGAACATTCTACAAGGTTTGCTGCACATAATTCCGTGGCATTCAAATACAGCATTAATGACATCACTTCGTGGGTTTCCGTTGCTATGGTAACAACAAACATTCACGTCTAAAGAAATGAGAAGAGAGCACATAGGTGACGTCTTGAAAACATTTTGGCCCCTGGCAATGTTTCAAAACTTTCTTCAGATCAAACGTCATGCCATTGTGATTTTGCTTATCCTTATCCCCACCTTAAGCGTTACATATTTTGATTTTCCGTTTCTCAATCCTTTTCTTTTATCCTTTCCTTTTATCTGTTTTCTTCGTTTACTTTTTCTTCTTCGTTTCATCCTTCATTTCCCCTTTCCACGCCTTTCCTCTAGATCATCTTATTAAAAAAAAACATCTGCCCCTGGTTATTCATTCCCTTCACTTTCATCGTTATCACATAACTATCTCATTTTGTTTTACTTCTTATTTTTATTTATTTGCCCCATTTACTGATAATAATGATGGTAATAATAATAGATGCAATTGATAGCGCACGTATACACTCTGCTGCAATGCTCAAGCCGCTTTGCATTATTATTACCCTGGCTTTAGCCCGGCGTACACCAGCGCAGATGGCATGATCTATAATCTTAAATATCTGTCTCTCACTTTTGGGTCTTCCACTGGAAAATTTTGTTCTCCACATTTTTTTTTATTCATTCTTCATCTTCCGTTGGCAGCTTGCTCCGAAGTCGGCAGCTCAAAAATTGGAAATATTGCAAATGCTTGAATGAAATATTAAAAATTCAGCGCCTACAATCGTCATATTAACATACTGTAAATCACTGGTAACAATATCATTGTTGATGGTAATGGTGACGATGATGATGATGACGAACATGAAGATGATATTGATAATGATTATATTAATGATAGTAATCATATTAATACTTCTACTACTACTACTACCACCACTACAACTACTAAAAATATTACTACTACTATTACTACTACTACTACAAATGATTTGATTTTATTTTATTTGATTTTATTCGTCATAATGCAAGAAAATACCATGACAGAGATATCCCATGAAAGCAGAAAGGCTTATTTCCAATGGGGTCCTTACTACTACTACTACTACTACTATACTACTACTACTACTCCTACTACTACTACTACTACTATTACTACTACTACTACTACTACTACTACTACTACTATTACTATTACTACTACTACTACTACTACTACTACTACTACTACTATTACTACTACTACTACTACTACTACTACTACTACTACTACTACTACTAATAGTAATGATAATAAAAATAATAATAATTGTAATAATAATAACAATAATAATAATACTAATAATGATAACAATACTAAAATTAATAGCATTTGAAACAATAAGGATGATTATGATGATAAAATCAACGAAATAAGAAATTACTTTGAATCAAAATTGAAAAATTACAAAATTGGTAACAACTCATTTAAACCAATCCATATGAAATTGAATAGATTACTAAATATAGGCCTACCATGCTGGTAGCATTTAACGTCACAAATAAGGATAAAACAGGGCATATAGGCTGGCCTGGAGGGTATTTTGGAAAAGAAGGTCACATTTTGATACGAAAAATCCTCCATTAGCATGATTAGATGAATCCTAGATAGGGATTCTATTTCTATCAAAATAAACTCTTTGTTCACTCTTTCATCTTGCCAATCGCTTTCTTCAATACTCCCAACAGTTGCCATTATACCATCACCTTTAATGTACACATTTCATGAGCTTCATCTATCACGGGCCAAGCCGTCCAGAAAATGATCAACAATAGTTTCATGATGAAGAAATTGATGCACCCCTTTTGTCGAGAGAATCAGGTATGTGTCCCCCAACAGCAATTAGCACCGCTATCCTCTTTCCCAAGAGTGTTCATTATTGTTTAGTGAAAATAATGGAAGGTGAAACTAAAAACAAGAAAAAGGGTGAGCCCCTCTTGAAATGAGGTACACCAAAGGATGAGGGATTCCCAATACCACATTTTGACAGTAATATTTCTTTATTACTTGACTAGCATTTGAGATAAAAACTTTTCTTGTAATCAATGATGAAATGCAAAAAAAAAATGTCTTTTACAGTCACATTGTTATTTTTATTCAAATCAATTTATCTATATGACATTAATAATTTTATTTTCTTATCATTTTTAATTAAGTATCTCATGAAGTCCTTTGGATGTACAAATCTTTTCATTTATCATGATTTAATGTGTGTTTTGTATTGATTTATATTGTATTTGATTTGATTGGAAATGAAAAATAAAATGAATTTAATTGAACTGAGCCACCATAAGAAGGAGTCTATAAATCATGATTCAAAAACACCTTTACAAACTGGCCATGCACGAAAATTTTTCCGGATTTAAAAACATGAAACTTTCACCGATGAAAACAAAACTTAAAAAGCGTTTTTATAGACATGAACCCAGAGAGAATTGTCAATTTCTACACTTGACATTTCACATACTAAAATTGTGACTTTGTGACTTTAGACATGTTTGAGGATTACCGGTACTCGAATCATAAAAATGTTGATACATGTATTAAGAAACTTTACTGCCAAACTACGAATCTGGAATTTCCCTTATTAAAAAGTATACGCTGTTTTAAAAGAGAGGGACTTAGTTTTTTGTTGAGTTTATTTTGGTGGACTGACATTTTGTGATTGTCGGCCAATTCAAGGATATAACGCAAAATGGGACCAATTTCTTTCTAATTTCATTTTAATTTCATTCTAATTTTCTGTTCCAAATGGTCTATTAGCATTCATTTTTTTCTAATGCTCATAGATTTCACATACCAGAACATTTGTATTTCTTTCCTACCTGTGAAACCAACTTAAAGATGTTCCTATTTCATTTACCCCTTCAGCCCTTTATGCATAGTAGTAATGCATAATCATTTACATATTCTTTGACCTTCATTCATGGGTACATCAAATTGTTATGCATTTATTAGATATAAATTTATGTTCAATTTCTCATGTTATTCAAACAATTAGACTTCCTGCAGGACCCTTACACAATAAGAAAAAAGTGCAACTTCGCATAATTATTTAAGGATGCAAAGACACTATGCTGGGAGCACCTTTTAGGGTGCGATATAGTACTCTTTTTCTAACTGTGTACAAAATTACTGATTGCTATATAGATGGCCTTCTTTTCTACATGCGTTGATTGCTATACATTGTGAGTAACCAAAATTGTTATCGATTGGATGTTCATAGCTTTTTCATTCAATGTAGGTTGTTTCATATGTATATTTGTATACACTAATTGTATAGAATATCTATTGCTTTTAGCAAATTCTGCATATTTCAATTGGTGCGTTCCATAAAGCTGTTTGTACATGTAGATCTACGCATGACTCTAAGAACGACTGGTGACCTTTTTTTTTCTTTTTTAAACAAAAATAACATAATTATAAAGGTCACAGTCCATTTAATTTACTAGTCTATTGAACATAGACAAATGAAATAATCCATAATCATAATCACGCATTAGTACATTTATTATATTATATCTATATTACATCTATTATATTATTTAATTTATGTATATATTTCCGTATTTGTTGAACAAAATAAAGATCAATTTTACAAAAACATAATAAGAACCAGTGAAGCAGAATAAAAAAAAAATAAACAAAGGTGACTATCAACAGAGATTTCATCCCTAAACTGAAATTAATTAATGTACAGATCCAAACATTTGAATAAAAAAAAAACGCGTTTTTCGAACTGAGATTTTTCTTCTTCAATAACAATATTACTATAAAGAAAACTGGCCGGTTATTAAAATACAAAATTAAAAACAATTTTCAAAAATTTGAAACGCTTCACGATTGTGCGTGTCATCTCTGCGCGAGGGCCATGCTAATCTTCTCTGTATCGTTCCAATTTTAATAAATGTCAACAATTTCTTGTCAACACCAGACTATAGAGATAGGGGTTATTTATAGCTGTATGAAAATTATTCTTAATTAAGATAGTTAACATCGGCACACCACGTTTACACAACGTTGTGAATTGAGCGCGTCACGTGATAGCTGTGAGCGTGCGCATTAACACTGGGTAGCTTAATCCGGATAACTATAGATCCGGAATCCGGATGTGATCCCGGATCTTGTCGTCACGCGCGCATGCGGATTAACAGATCGGTGACTCGACGTCCTGATAGAACGAGATTTTTCGCTATGTAGATCTAACGGTAGTTACCAATAATAATAAGATATAATGAAATAAAATGATGGGTAAAAAAAAAAAAAAAAAAACATAATGACGAGTGAAAGAAAGAGTCAGAGAGAGAGAGAGATGGAGAGAGTGAGTCAAGATTAAGCACGCAAGTTGAAGATTGGAGACACAGTTGGAAGAGCGTTAAAGAAAAGAGAGCCTTCGTCTTAATCAAATTTGAATTGTTATAATAATTGGTTTAGAAAATTGCAAGTCTGTTAGCACACGGCAATATTCGATGATAAGGAGCAAGGCCCCAGTCTAGTCACATAGAAGCCCGGAAGCAGCACGATTCAACACGACTTTTGCTTGGAGGGCAGTTAACTCTAAACTGAACATGGAGTTGTGCTCAATCGTGTTGCTTCTGGGGTTCTATATGACTGCGGCTTCAGATCTAAGCTCTTATTTAACGTTCTGCATGCCCTTTATCAAATGCATTTGAATTTGATTTATTTCTCAATAATAAGATTTATACAAAATGTTTATGGATAGGTCAGGAACATTCGTTTAAAAGTGAGCATTTCAACAACAAAACGTGCGATCGGAATATGATCCCCGTGATATTAAAATCTGAATTATTGTGATGGGAGCTATAAGATGTGTCATAAAAAATCAAACCTCCTCATCCATTTTTAAACAAATTGTCAGAGATAAGACAATTGTGAAAATTAGTACAACACAATTTCAGGAAATTTGCTGTTAACCAATGACCAAGGTCATGCTCAAGATTAAGAACGTGAACAAGGTCTTGTTTTCTTAAGAATAATTATATGAACAATGTTTTATTTTCTTCAAATTGAACTATGGGCAACCAAACACTAGGAAATAATGCTGTCCACGCAACAATTGGTTAGAATAATGTCCGATTTATGATTGAATTTTGCATTTCCACTACAAGTTGGGCAAATTTAAACCAATAGATGTGCAAAATATCTCAAGCTTAAGGTAGACTTTATCAATTTCACCATAAGTTTGCCTATTTTTTAAGAGTGTAAGTTTTTAATAAGTGTATAATGGAATCCTCTATGAATCTTGTTTAGTGTCTGTGTATTAACCTGGATATAGATTAAACCGCTAGATTAGTTTTGGGAGAGATGGCGCTTCAGATATTTCACTACTTTGTGAGCTGGAGTAAAAGTATTACCATAATGCAGTTTTTCAATAGCAAATTAGAGCAAGTTCATTGTTTGTTTGCATAAATCGATCAAGAAATGGCTTAAATATGGAAAAATAAAAAATTATGCTGCGGTCGCTCTCCCCAACACAACATGCTTCATGTACAAAATGAATGCGAACTCATACACCGCAGACAATACCACCGATCGCTCCGCCCATTCCGGGCCGACGCTCCCCCGTGCAAAAGCACTTAGCACACCGTGCGAATAATGGCTGATTGATGTGTTCGACGTAAAATACCCCAGAATACTTGCAACTATCTTCTCCTAATTTCGCACACAGTTATATTCATGCATGTAAAGTAACTTTTGAATACATCAGCTCGTTTCACGTCACTTTCTGCATCCATTTTACATTATTATCACGACCATTACGAATCTATACCTTTAAACTCGGTTCGTGCATAATACGATGCAGAGTTATTTACAACCATATAGTACACATGACACGAGTTGTCGAAGACTTTCATTTTGTTTTGTTCCATCTGATATCCAACATGATTATGCGATCTTCGATATCCGAGAAAGATGTAAAAGTCTTTTTTTATTGACATGGGTTGTATAAAACTTTAATTTCTTTGTGTTCACTCCAATATCCAACGTGATTGTGTGATCTCCGAAATTTGAGAAGGATGTAAAAGTCCTTTTTATTTACTTGATTTATTGTGTTCGCAGATGATTGCAAAAATTGCATTAGTGCGTTGCAGTGGTCGTTTGTTTTATTTTACTATCTTGAGGCGGATCCCATGCCCTATGGTACATGTCTTCATGTACAGTATTATCAATATATTGTTTGATAATAAAGCAGTAATGTTTTTAATGAAGTGCAACTTCTTGTACATCAATCATTAATGAAAGGTGCGATTATGTGACAAATGCACTATTTGCAAATTCGTCACGCATATGTATCAGGCCTGATTGATGTTTTTGCCCCTTTTCAAAAATGGAAGCACAAATGCAGGTCATTCGCTGGGCTGACGCTCGGCGTAGGCTCCTTTAGCGCAAGTTGAGTGTCAATCCACCGTCTGATCAGCATATACTGTGCGGAAAGTGTTTTTAATTTTCGAAAACGCTTCCAGGTCGACGGGACGTAGACTAAAACACAAAGGCGTGAGTCGACCTTAAGATTAATGGTTTATTAAAAAGTAAACTGTAATATTTGTTAGATACCGTACCCCATTTTTGCGTATCAATCAGTAATGCTATAGCGCGATTTTTGTAACAAAATTGAATGCACTATTTGCCAATTTGTTATGCATATTCACGTATGCATTAGGCCTGATTGACATTTTTGCCCATTTTCTTTAAAATCGGGACATTTTGATAATTTCAAACCACGTACCCGACGAACAGTTTTAATAAATTATGCGGCGGCATGGTGTCCAACAAAAATTTATTACTAAATTATTATGTGTACTCTTTTTTTTCATACCAGAGCAAATTTTATCAAACATCATAAAAACAAATCACAATCAGTTTGATATGATTTTAACATTGTAAGGACATACCGTAATCATAATTGACCATCAATAGGCCTATTTGGTAAACAATTTTGACCAATTCTATCTTCAGCGTTTTTACGAACCGCCCTATACACACTAAGAAATTAGGGTACAGTTAGGGTCCAAAATCACGCAAAGTTACTAATTTGAACCCCGGCATCCCGCCGGCATCCTCATTATACCCTATGATGTTCAAAATTAATCCCATGTGATAAAAGCTGGTACGAAGGGATTTTGTTCTTATTTTACCTTTAGGAACTCTATTTCATACGTAATAGATTTAATTTATTACTATGTTTTTTATTCCATTGATCCTTACAAGATTCGGAAGAAGAAAAAACATTAATACATCGATGTTTTGAATAAAGTTTATAAATAGCAGACTAGAAAAGGAACACGTCTCAACCAATGGCGAGCGAGCGAGGCGACAGTGGCTGACCAATCAGGTGGCACTATTCACGAACAAAGAGGGTCAGTATCGAGGGTCGATATTGACTGAGGCGCCGTGGCGTGCGCCTGAAATCCATCTGTTCGGGACAGTCTCTTCTTCTGGCGTAAATATTCAGAATTGAATGATACACGCCTCTAAACTACATCCTTTCCTTTCTTTTTTGCCAAACGCCAAAGATCTCATTTTGTACCCTAATGGTACAATTTTGCATCCCTGGAGTACAAATCTGTTCCAATAGGGTACAGATTTGTACCCTTGGTTGGGGTACAAAATTGCACCTCACATTTAGGGTTCAAACTTGTATCCCATAGGGTTCACCCGGTGTTACATGGGATTGTACCCCTAGGGGTGCAAAGTTGTACCCTAATTTCTTAGTGTGTACAGGGGCCGCTGCTTGAACACGTAACCCCGACAAAGCATCAAGTACAATGGCTACCATTTAATTTCCATATTTCAATAGCATTTATTTCATTTGAATCGCTACGACTGGTTCGTGCAACCACTCCTCGCTATAGTAGACCGGTTCGTAAAATCAGTGACGTATATCAGTAGATATCACTCACAAGATTACCTTTTTAAAAAACATTTTTTCCATACAGTCATAATGGAATCAATTTGTTTTTGTATTAATTCATGCACATTATTTCATGAATTATATTGGATTTTATCAAAAGTTAAATGGCTGTATGAATTCACTTTAAAGCTAATTACTTGTTTTACATCCTTCTGCCAGAGGGATCAATAAATGAAATGAAAACATCACTAAATCATTCTCAGTTTTCAGCATCCACGGTCAAGGCCGCTCAAATCAGATCATGTTTCTCACTCGACATTTTAATGCCGACTCACACCTTTGCGTTTTAGCCTGCGTCGACCCAGCGCTTTTGGAAATTAGAAGAACTAGGTACGCCAAAATCTAGTCGGGTCCCGATGGTTCTCAAACCATGAGTGGGGGGGGGGGGGGGGCATGTATCATTAGTTGTAAACATGAAGCATGCTAAGACCGACTCACACCTTTGCGTTTTAGTTTGTGTCGACCCAGCGCTTTTGGGAATTAAAAACGCTCCCCTGACGCACAGTATGCGCTGATCAGACGGTGGAATGACGTTCGGTTCGCTCTCAAGGAGCGTAAGGTGAGCGTCGGTGCACGGTATGACCTGCGTCTTTGTGCTTCCGGGGAGCGTTTTTATTTTCCAAGTACGCTAGGCCGACGCAATCTAAAACGCAGAGGTGTGAGTCGGTCTTCATGTTTAATTCTAAGACTTTACAACTATCGATAAATGTGCTCACCCAAGGTTTGAGAACCATTGGGGCCCGACTATATTTTAGCGCCCCTAGGGGTTTCACCAATAAGAAAGACTCTAAGAACGACTGGTTACCGTTTTTTTGCGCAATGATATTACGCGCAACAACCGATCCCAGTCGTTATCAAAGTGGGGAATACCGCCCTTCACAGCCTAAAAAGGAAAGCATGATAAGAAATAGATGAATGAATTGATAAATTGATAAATGAATTAATACTTTAAAACAAAAAATTCTTCAGGTCAATTCTTTGTCACAGGCGAGGCCCCATAGCCCCACCCCAACACACATACATTGCGCGTGCGTTTCATGTTGTATGTTCTAACTTGTTTAAGTGTAAAGTGAAAATAGGTGCACTTGCTGATTAAGAAAAGCATTGTATATGAACAGGTCGAAGCGAGAAGTTGTAGTGTTACAAGAATGTAGATAAAGATAAATAGAAATACTCAAAGAAAAAAAAAAGATGAAAGAAAAGTGAGCAAATCAAGGTAATCTATGGAAGGCGAAGAAAGATCGACAGGAAAAACGAAGAATGAGTGGTATTCATTCATTTCATTCATTCATTTTTTATTTCATTTTCACAGGAAAAATACAAAATCATTTTACAAGGAAAATAAAAAAATAAATAAAAAAGAATTTTGCAAATACAAAATAATACATCATAATTATATTCACATAAACAAACAAGAAGAATAATATCTAAATTGGATTTGACGAACAAAATATAAAATAAAACACTGTGAAAATGGAGGGTCCTCTGAAAAGCCGAAGCTTGCATGGTGAGGTACCCTCAAAATAATTTTATATATAGGGTCAACATTTCGGTCACATTATTATATCCTAGGGGCTGTAAACCTATTTTGTAGGTCGATATAACATCAAATTCTAAAAACAATGATCAAGTATCATTTCATTTGTTTTGTAAGCCGGTCATAATGAAGCCAACTTGGGAGGCAGAACATATGTTCTTCACGGTTCAGAGGTTATAGGTCTACTGCTGAAAAAAAAATAACCAACACGAATCAAATATCGATTGTCATCTTTTTAACGAGATCTTATAACAAATAATACTTTATTCTATTCCAACAAATTAATCAGATATATTTTATTTACATCCTTATTTCCACGTGCTCTATAAACTCTAAGGATTGGAAAGTCAATTTAAAAGATTGTAGTTAGGGAACAACAACGCATTTTGCCAAAATGGATATGAGTTTTCAATGAAATTTCAATATGATATACTAAAATTTTAATGTTAGGGGAGGGACGTGACCAATATGTTTATTCACTATACCGTATGTTATGTATGAAATTATAGAAAGTTGGATTTTTGGCGGGGTAAATCCCTCTCCCATCCTTTATTATTGCATAGAAAGTGGTGATTTTTTTTCCAGAAAACCGTTGCTTCAAAAGAAAACTGGAAAATCTAACTAGAACCCTTTCCAGTGTAATATTTAAGAATCCGTCGAGTAATGCAGGTACTTTTTAAATTAGGCCGAGTCATGCTAAACTGATATACACAACATGGTGTAAAGTGAAGTACGTGAAGCATCAAATATTTGATAGGTCTCTATCCTTAAATAAAACACATCTTTCATTATCTTATTACTCTCCCCTTCTCTTCTTCATTGACCCTTCATCTCTTCATACTTTCCTCCCTTTATTCCGTGATGAAAAAGACGGATGACTAATTTCAAAAGCGAAGTTCAAATACGTTTTAAACAATGCGCCAAGAAGACATGAAGGATTTGATTTGTCATTGTTAAGAATAATGATTGATCACAAAACGATAAATCAAATATAATTTTTTATGTTTAATCAAGGTCTTCATTTTGTATTAGGACAATAACGGTGCAAATATCGTTGTGATACATACAATTATATACCAGATTACGTCATAAAACTTTGTTTACCATAACTAAAAATCATCGTAGGATTTTGCAGTCATTATAGTCATATCATAAGCAACCCTTCACATAATTTGTCTCACTAATGTTTTTATTTGACAATTTATATGCCTCATATCTCTTGATATGTATATTTATTCTTTCCGAGGTCCCGCCTAAATGTTTCAAAGACCAAAATGCAACTATTTATTCATTTTATTCAACGCAATGTTGTACGACCTTTCACCTCTGACCCTTTGCGACCTTTGACACCGAGCACGCTGGTGGTAGCACACGTACAACTTTCAGAAAATTGCGAAACGAGTATTTCGAATTATTCTTAAGTTTTTGACCATTATGAATGGCGAGCTAGTTATATGTTTTTGATAATACATGAGCGTTATAATTTATAACCAAAATTTTCAGGGTACTGTTCCATTTTTAAAAGGGATGCTCTCATAATTATGCCTCTTGAGAAGTGGTTTAGATTCGAGTCTATCATGTTTATCCTCAGTTCGACATTATCATTAATCAGAATAAGGATCTAGTTTCATTAAATGATTATAACTAAGTTAAAAGTTAAAGGATTATTGAATGAGTCGATACGGGGGATTAAAGAGGACAGGTAAAAAGAAGGAAGAAAACAAGCGAAGGGGAGAGAGAGAGGAAAAGAGAGAGGGGAGAGAGAGAAGGGGGGGGGGGGGTAACGAAAGCAAGAGGTAAAAGAATAGAGGTGTAATTCAAATAATGCAGTTGAATAAACATTTGTTTAAAAAAGAGAGGAAACACCCGAAATTATTAAATATCTTACTTAACAATGGAAAATTACTAGAAGCATACTACACGATGACATTAAATCACCTTGGCAACCAACCACATCACCTAGAAAAGGAATATCGGAAACGACTATGTAACCAAAATCGTTCAATTTGATGACATTCTCTGTCATTCAACACCACTCACAAAATCTGATCAAGAGCGAGAAAATAAAATCATGAAATTTTGAAATAACATTACCATAGAACATTTGCAGCCTGTCACGTGTGATATCTCAATACATCAAACCTGAGAAAATTGGAAGTCTTTTCCAGGGTGACCGAAACATTTCTGAAGCTGTTTTCACAGATTGTTTGCCTCTTGGACGGCAGACTGTTATCATGTGTTGATGGAATGACATTGGAGAAAATTGGATTCAAATCATTTCATTTCTTCTTAAAGGTACGGTGTCTTGAAACACAAGCTTTGAATGAAGTGACTGTGGCTTTTTCACAAAATTTTAGGAGGCGAGATCCTTGAGAAAAGAATTAGTCGCATCTGAATGAAATCATTCCAATTAAACATCACCTTATATGTGCTAACGGTTCAGAAAAGGAAATCTTGGACTTTAGAGAAGCAATGCAATACATTTTTACCCGCTTTAAAGGAGCGTAAAAAATTGTGCATTTCCTTTTTTCTTTGGAAACGTTGAAATCGATCAGCCACACACATACCCACATGCAATTACACAAATACATACATACACACATAAACAAACCATGCCCTTCTAAGGAATAAATTTGAAAGAGGCTAAGCATAAGAACGAATAATACAATGACAAATCAAAGGCATAGGGCATGGAGGAAACAGATTACTTTAAAATGGAAAGCTGTTAGATTCAGATACACCTTGAACAGGCAGAAAGGACAAAATATTTATACAGAGAAGCATAGATTTATGCATCCAAAAAAAATTGTCCTTCCCTCTTATTCTATGGAGAAATGTCGGAGAGGTGTAACACTTGTTAAGTGAATAAACAAGGAAGCAACTTTCTTCTGTGTTCATTAAACTACTAAAAAGGCTTGAATGAAGTTGTTTACTTTGTCCAGTTCCTTTGTCCTTCCTATTCATAGCGAGCTGAGAATGACAGGTGACTAATGTCAACCTATCCAGAGTAGGTTGCTGACATGACCAAACATTAGTAATATTTATTTCATTTTTCTCCGCTATTCCTCTCCAGATTTCTGTCTTTCTCCAAGTTTTCATGACGTCTCATAAATTGGTTCCAAAGGGTCATGATTTAGTCAAGTTCAAAGGTCAATACCACACGTGGGGAGGTCATGTCAATGTTTTTCAGACGGCAGTGACTGATGTTAAAGTGCATGTGACGTCATCAAGTGGTGGTTGAGACCTGGGCGAGTGCTTGGGTGATCCGAAATGTTAGCCGCCAGAGATAATAGTTTGGTAGCCCTCCAATGTCGTTTTTTTTTAAATAAAAGCTATGATCGGTCGGAAAAAAGGTAATTTTTCATTGCTCATTTTATTTTCGAGCTAAATTCACACAATTCATGAAAAAATAACACTTGAAATATAGTGAAACCCCCCCCCCCCCAAAAAAAAAAAAAAAAAAAAACGAGTACATCCCTTCTTACCATGGAGCGGAAGAGCACACGTCTGAACTCCAGTCACTAGCTTATCTCGTATGCCGTCTTCTAAAAAAAAAAAAAAAAAAAAAAAGTCGAGAAAATGAATGTGCAGGTTTAATTCTTCATGTCTATTTAAAATTGTACAGTACTTTTTCAATCTTAGTGAAAAGTAAGGCAACAAAAATGAAAAAAGGTCTGGCCATTTTCAGTTGGTTTGTCAGTGAATGGAAACCAAACCTATTTTTGCATTAGGTTCACATGGAACTTGCCGAAAACCTTTGTATTGTAAAAGATATGGGTCATTTCAACAGGTCATGCAGGGTGAGACTCAATCATATGACGCAATGTAAAGAAGATCTGGTGGCCCATTTCAGTCGTCCTTGTGAGGAAATATCAGCACTATCAAGATCAAGATTATCTTAAACCATGACTCTTATTATCATGATCCTTAATCAGGGTTTATACAAGAATGATTATTCTTCTTTGGATTCAAGACTGACTAACACATTTGTGTTGATGGCCATCGTCTACCTAGAGTACACGATTCGCCATGAACGGAGAAACGACGCGACGTTTGGCTTTTGTATGTCGAGCCATTGACGAACGCCTTCAACGTCGATCAAGCTTCGTTGCCCTGTATCTCTGCGTACATGGATCGTCATCAACGTTTGCTGTAAATGCAAAGGTGTGAGTTTGTATTTAAATGAAGTGAAACAAGCAAATTCTTGACATACAAAGTGTGTGATAATAACATGGGGAAATACTGGGGAAGATGGAGATGGCCAGGGGTGAAATCGGTGTACCACTTTCGACCTATACGTATGATATGATTGCAAAGAAGGAATGTCGGACATCTCGGAAATAAAAACAAGCATACCTCATCTCCTCCTTCAATCTCACACCCTCTCTGTCTCGACATTCTCTCCTCTGCCCAGCCCCCTCACCGGATTGAAAAAATGTACACCTATTATTAATCATTTTGAAGGAAACTTAGCAGTAATTATAATTATCATCCCTTTTAATTGTTTTTTGGTTGATCCCCCCCCCCCCCGAAATGGGCCTAAAAAGTAATCGTTCTTTCCGAAATATTGGAAAGCGCCGTTCGGCTCCCCTCTCCTTTTCCATGCAGTTATCACCCGTCTTCACAAAACGAAATGAAGGAACCTTGCTGATGAACAGATTGACAAATTTTCACCGTACAAGTCCAATGATGAATCCCCCGTGAACTTTTCTAGCATGTCTTCACGTGTTTAACCCTGACAAACCTCGTGTCATTAGTGTACAGCCCATATTTTATTCTCACGAATTCATCTCAACTCCCCATATCGCCTTTCTTTTCCATCAATTGTCATTCAGTAAGCATATATTTTTCTTTTCTCCCCACTCAGACATATAGGTGTAGTATTGCCGCGGTGAAAAATTACGTGATGGGCCACAAAACAAACAATATATTATCAGTTACCTAAACTAGACAAATTTTTGTTTATTTCTAATATTCTTTCTGTTTATGACTACGGCGCATGTTACAAAAGAAAACGCTCCGCCCCTCCGGATTTTTTTATTCCTGATTTCATTATTTTCTTAGGTTCTTAAGATCATAATAACTTTTTTTTCGGTTTTAGGAAATGTTATAATTTACTTCAACATCCCCTCCTCTCTCCCTCTCTCTCTCTCTCTCTCTCTCTCTCTCTCTCTCTCTCTCTCTCTCCCTTCTCCTATTTCATCACCCACCCCTCTCCCCCTCTGTCTGTCCAACACTCTCGAATCTTTCTTCATCATTTTCTTCTCACATCAGAAATCTATATCTCTTTCAAAATGGCGTCAGGCATCCACTCTTCAGCTGAAGAGTAGATATCTCTTCTCTATCAAATTCGGTCCCACAATTATCTCTCTCCCTCTCTCTTCCGTCTACATCTGACTCATCTTTCTCCAACACTCATCCAATCTTCCATCATCATCTTTCTTGCGCAATTACACGTTTTCTTTCTCTCTCTAAAGGACGTCAGACCTCCACGAGCCAGCAGAAAATCAGATCTATCTTTCAAAATCTGTCCCCGTCTCTCTCTCTCTCTCTCTTTCTCTCTCTCTTTCTTTCCTCTATTTATCTCTCCTCCGTGTTAATCTCTTTCCCTATTTCTTCAACACTCATCCAATATCATCATCTTTCTTGCCACAATCACACATTTCCTTCCTCTCACGAAAGGACGTCAGACCGCCTCCAGCCAGGAAAAAGTTTACCCCTCTTTCAAAATCTTTCCACTTCTCTCTCTCTTCCTTTCCTCTATTCTTTCTTCAACACCCAGCCAATCTTCCATCATCGTCTTTCTTGCTACAATCACATATTTTCTTTCTCTCTCTCTCTCTCTCTCTCTCTCTCTCTCTCTCTCTCCCTTCTCCTATTTCATCACCCACCCCTCTCCCCCTATGTCTGTCCAACACTCTCGAATCTTTCTTCATCATTTTCTTCACCATCATAATTTTTTATCTCTTTCAAACATGTCAAAAGGACGTCAGGCATATCCACTATTCAGCTGAAGAGTAGATATCTCCTCTCTATCAAATTCGGCCCCACAATTATCTCTCTCTCTCTCTCTCTCTTCCATCTGCATCTGACTCTCATTTCATCTTTCTCCACCACTCATTCAATCTTCCATTGTCATCGTTCTTGCGCAATTACATATTTTCTTTCTCTCTCTAAAGGACGTGAGACCTCCACCAGCCAGCAGAAAATGAGATCTATCTGTCAAAATCTGTCCCCATTTCTCTCTTTCTTTCTTTCCTATGTTTGTCGATCCTCCGTGTGAATCTCTTTCCATCTTTCTCTAACACTCATCCCATCTTCCATCATCATCTTTCACTATCACACATTTTCTTTCTCTCATGAAAGGACGTCAGACCTCCACCAGCCAGCAGAAAGTTTACCCCTCTTTCAAAATCTTCCCACTTCTCTCTCTCTTCCTTTCCTCTATTCTTTCTTCAACACTCAGCCAATCTTCCATCACCATCTTTCTTGCCACAATCAAACATTTTCTTTCTCTCTCCCTCTCTCGTCTTTCTCGAACACTCAGCCAATCTTCCATCATCATCTTTCTTGCCATAATCACACATTTTCTTTCTCTCTCTCAAAAGGACATCAGACCTCCACCACCAGCAGAAAAGTAGACCTCTTTCAAAATCCCCCCACCTCCTCTCTCTCCCCCTCTGTCATATTATGTCTGTCTCTCTTTCCATATTTCTCCAACACTCAGTCAATCTTTCATCACTTTCTTGCCACGATCGCACATTTTCTTTCTCTCTCTCGAAAGGATGTCAGACCTTCACTTACTAGCAGAAAAGTAGATCTATCTTTCAAAATATGTCTCCTTCTCTCTCTCTCTCTCTCTCTCTCTCTCTCTCTTTCTCTCTCTTTCTCCCTCTCTCGGTCTGTCTTTCTCTCTCTCTCATTTCCTTCCTCTGTTTGTCTCTTCTCTGAGTGAATGTCTTCCGCTCTTTCTCAAACAATCAGCTAATCTTCCATCATCATCTTTCTTGCCACAATCATACATTTTCTTTCTCTCTCGAAAGGACGCTAGCCATCCACTAGCCAGCAGAATGTAGATCTGTCAACATCTGCCCTTATCCCTCTTTCTCTTTCTTCTGTGTGATTCTCTTTCCATCCTTCTCCAACACTCAGTTAATCTTCCATCATCATCTTCCTTGCCTCAATCACACATCATCTTTCTCCCTCGAAAGGACGCTAGCCCTTCACGAGCCAACAGAAAAAAAAGTAGACCTCTCCCAGTGAACTCGTTAGCTCTCCAGCCCGTCTCCGCAGCGAGCGCCTCCCCGCACCGTCAACGTGCTGCACAACAGGTGGCAGGCTTGACGTTGCCATGCCAACCAGACGACACGGACCTGGGAGCAGACGATCAGTGACTGCCCTGGAGGCTGCGATCGCCATGGGATCGATCACGTCGATAGCGGATAGCGCGCCGATTAACTGGACGCGTTTCTTCTCTATCGTGCCAATTAGAAGTGCTTGTAAAGTCAAAATCCTTTTTTGTATGTTTTGAATTTCCCTGTAATTTCAGCACTTATTTGATGAGAATTAATAGGAAAAATTACGCGAATGTTATTTTAGATTTATATCACCTTCTCATTCTAAAATTATGTCAAGTTGTGATCCAAGTCCTGACCAATCGCTCCTTTTGATATGTATTTTGACCCCAAACCATTTACAACAATTAAGTTCAGGCAAAATTATGTTTCATTAACAGTACTCTTTTGTATACGAACAATATATCTTTTAATTACTTTTGTTCAATGTATTTTTTTTTGTTCTGATTCTTTAAAAGTCATTTTGGTTTGCAATACCACAGGGGAATTGTTTGTAAATATCATGAAACAAATATCTGAGTACGTGCATGGGGCTATGTAAAATTCACTGCACGACATCACAGAATTCCTTAGGGCTATCAGTGCTCTAACCCCACTTGTACGATTTCGTGTTAGCACTAACTGGTCCTGACATATCGCCGCGTAATTCGTACTTTTCGGAACCTTCAAATTTGTAACAACATGTGTTCTAGTCAAAAGGCTTCAGACGGATAATCATACTTCGATAAAAAGTGAGCCAGACATCGGAACATGCTTCACTAATTTTTCATTTTCAAAAACAATTAAAAAGATAGCTCCTCACTCCAAATACAACCGCCATTTCCAACGTTTACGCGACTTTTTCCAGCCTTCATCTTTTTAAGAGAATGAATAAGAGATCTGACTGGAAACTTATTGACATGCTGTTCATCCATTGACTCGCGCCTTTATTTTGTTCTTAAATCGAACCTCCCACGACGCAATTGTAATTCTCTTTGATGATATTTATCAGGATCATAATATGAAATTGTTGAAAGAAAACAAATTATTGATGCACGTGGCTGCGGGAATAACAATTATCTCGAATAAAATGAAACGGCGTTGGACTGATTTTTGGAAGAATGAGATCGTGGGAAAACAACTCGATATCGTCTGTCCTATAAGCGAGTCTACCCTATACAGAGCTGAAATGGAGTTATATAGACGGGGTAATGGAGAGAATGAGATAGAAATGAATATATTATGATATACTTCTGTAAACAACGAAAAATAAAAACAGAAATAAATAATAACAATAAATAAATAACACATCAAAATCAGACCTTTCGTGAAAACACGAACGATATTGAAAATCGTTTATATTGAGTGTTTGAAAAAAAAAAAATATTTATAATACGATGCCCCATATTTTTCGAACAACATTGTTGTTAATTTAAATAATTCTTGCCTTATCCTAACATGGCTAAAAACTGATTGACAGTGCTTTGCCGAGAAGCTGTGATAAAATCACAGACATTGACATCATCACAGACATCATCATTCAATTGAAATCATTCAATTGAAATATTGTTGTTATTATCATTGTAATTACTAAAATTGTGAGCTCAATTTGGGTTAGGGTGGGAGTAGTCATAAGTATCACCAAAATTGATGATTTCTTTTTTGGTTTGTTGCTTGTCAGGGGCTAGGGGGGGGGGCACAAATTTACTGAACCTCCTCCCCTTGAATGTAAAATCTTGGGCAATTATAATATCAATTCTTCTTCTCCTCCTCCTTCTTCTCTTCATTTTCTTCTTCTCTTCTTCTTCTTCTTCTTCTTCTTCTTCTTCTTCTCATTCTTCTATTCTTTCTCACCTTCTTCTTTAGAGAGTATATTCAACTAAAAAGGGCAATCCTACCAAAGTAGTCAAATAGATCAATAGGTAATCCATGTTTTGAAAGCGAGACCATATAGATCAAATTACCGCTATGTTCTGACATGAAACCGAAGCGGATCTTAATTTTACACTCTCTTTCAGCAAACTAATTGGCAGAGAATCCGGGCTCTTCAATAAATAATTCAAGCCCGACAATTTAAAAAGCGATTCGATTTCAGCTTGGCTCCGCGCTCCCAATTTGCGCGAATGTTTTTCCGCGACCCCCGAATGCTCTCCGGAGTTGCAACCCTACGAATGGGACTACCTCCATCTGACCTCATGGAACCATTCATGTTTGATTGTTGCCGATCGTCAGGTGTGGTGGTCTGACCTTTGCCCTGTGAACTTGACCCCGTGGCTACCGATAGTACTCGTTGAAACAATGGAGATGAAAGAACAGAAGGACCCCTGAGTTGGTTCTGTTTACTTTTATTGGATCACGTTAAGCAGTCTTTCGAATTCGAGATGTTAAGTGGATCTTGGACTTGCAAACGACTCGTGACAAAAT
>BQKZ01003717.1:22546-32919 GCA_036244855.1 Temnopleurus reevesii
ATATTGAAATTTTCTGCACAATGTATGACACGAGAATACTAGTCCAGATCTGCGTGTAATATCCTATGGAGAAACTCCTGCGTGTATTAATCAATGGGGAAAATCGTAGTTTTCTTAATATGAAGGTCGTGAGTTCGAGTACCAGCTGTGACATATTTTTTTCTTCATCATATCTATCATTTTAAACACAAATATTCATACCGACCACCTAATTCGTCCCCATGACGAATTAAATGTCTAGTTCACCTTCATCCTCATCATCCTCATTATCGAGCATCATTATCATCATTATTATAACCATAAATATCTTTATCATAGTCTTTATCATCATCATTAACATCATTATCATCGTCACCATTATCATCATTTTCATCATCATAATCATCAGCAGCAACTGTGGGTGACATTTGAACCTACGACCTTCATAGTCAGATATACTACCTCATGACATCTTCTACTCTAAACAGTTTCAAATACTCTATGAAAACGTTATTGTCTTCACTGTAAACTCTGAACTGTGAATTATAGGGGATACATTATAGGAAAACTATTGATTAATAACATCCCCTCCTGTCATTGTACATATTATGATTATTATTACTATTATTTTCTTTAATTTGAGTGTTTCACAATTTTCAATGTTAATAGTATTAAATTTAATTTCCGAAAAGAACCAATTAATTTCATTGAATGAATTATGTAGCCTATAGGGATACTGTTTGTACAGTATCTTTTATATATACTGTAATTGCAACTAGGACGTCATGGAAGAACACCAAATTGGTGAAATGAGCCCATAAATATCAGAAAAAAATGAAATAAAAGATATGAAGAAATCTCCATTCTACTATTTCTTTTCCAGGATCAAACGCCTACCGACACGTCGCTAAGTACGTAGACGACATCTTACTCCTCAGCGAGGCGGAAATCACGGCAGCCACCTCGCATCTTTTCCACGCGGGTCTGGTCGTCGAGCCAGCGGGAGCCGCAGCGTACGGGGCAGTTCTGTTCGGCAAGGTTCCCGATATAGCGGGCAAGACAGTGGTTGCGGTAATTACAGGTGGAAATGTTTCGCCGCAGGAACTTTGTGACATTGTCCAGACGGCCTCGTGACAGGACGGACGGGTGTAAGAAATAAGAACTTGTAACAGTCAAAGTCCGGTCTGTTCGTCGAGCCGGCGGGAGCCGCATGTACGGGGCAGTTCTCTTTGGCAAGGTTCCTGATATTGTCGGCAAGACGGTAGTTGCAGTGATTACCGGCGGAAATGTTTCACCACAGGAACTTTGTGACATTGTCCAGACGGCCTTGTGACAGGCCACCTCGCATCTCTACCACGCAGGTCTGGTCGTCGAGCCAGCAGGTTTCGCAGCGTGTGGGGCAGTTCTCTTGGGCAAGGTTCCCGATATTGTCGGCAAGACCGTGGTTGCGGTGATTACCGACGGAATTGTTTCACCACAGGAACTTTGTGACATTGTCCAGACGGCCTCGTGACAGGATGTGTTCAAGAAAACAAGAACTTTTTTACAGTGAAACTTGCCTCAGTCAACGTCTCGTAAGTCAAACAATCATGTCAAAGGTCTTTGCAAGTCACCTTTTCTATTTATTTCGTTGTTTTTTATCCCTCATCAGTAAGGGTTTATTAAAATAATAATAATAATTATAATAATAATAATAGATGCCTTATAAAATGCACGTATCCACTTTGCTGAGTGCTCAAGCACTCTGGCTTTAGCCCAGCAGCCATCAGCGCACTTTGCATTTCAAGGAATAGATATTCCTGCCAGGTACCTATTCACCTCACCTGGGTTGAGTGCAGCACAATGTGAATGAATTTATTGCCAATGGGAATCGATGTCACGAATGGGATTAAAAACCTGCGACCCTCTGGTTGAAAGGCAAGAGTCATGACCACTACACCACAGCGTCTCCATTTGCTGTTTTATTTTGTGAAGATGCTTCATTGCAGCCACCAGAGGGCGCTTGTACTTGCTTTTTGCCATTCGCATGGCTGCTAACCGAAAATCAGCATTTTTTTTCTCGCTTGTATGAGCGGTATCGAACTCCATAGATGTCGGTGATTATTCAGAATGCATAAATACCAACATGCATCCGCCTGTCAACCTGAAAAGTCTTATAATAATAATAATAGATGCAATCTATATAGCGCACTTATCCACTCTTTGGAATGCTAAAGGCGCTTTGCATTATTATAACCCTTGCTTTAGCCCAGCGTACTCCAGCGCACATGGCATTTCAAGGAATAACTATTCCTTTACATGTTCCCATTCACGTCACCTGGGTTGAGTGCAGCACATTGTATCATTCAGTTGTTTTCAATATAAAAGAGGGTTATTGTTATATACAACCATACGAGATGTGTCATCCCAGCACACATGGCATTCATAGAATAATTATTCCTACCAGGTACCATTCATCTCACCTGGGTTGAGTACAGCACATTGTATCGTTCAGTTGTTTTCAATATGAAAGAGGGTTATTGTTATATACAATCATACAAGATATGTCATCCCAGCACACATGCCATTCAAAGAATAATTATTCCTACCAGGTACCATTCACCTCACCTGGGTTGAGTGCAGCACAATGTATCATTCAGTTGTTTTCAATATGAAAGAGGGTTATTGTTCAAAACAACCATGTACTCGATATGTCATCCCAGTAATAAAACTATTTCTTCTCGTAGGTGATGTTCATGAACTGACAAATCATTGGACGATTGAACATCTCAATCCCTTATTCGCAATTTGGCACCATTGAACACTGTTTACAAGGAAGAATGAATCTGCTCTTGCTTCACTATACATTGCCCTCTACTGTCGAGTTAAGTACCATTTGGAAGCTAGAGAGTGCAGCTTTCCAATGAGTACAAAAAGTAGGGGTATTCTCCGAGTTCCTTTTCTGACAAATTGGATTGGAAATACAAATTGTGATTTTCCCAAGAAAGGAGAGGGTAAAATGATTTGTATGGAGACAGGTGTGATGAATTGCGGTATGATAGTGATGTGCATTAAGAGATATCTATAGATCTTAGCGCTCCTTGAAAAAGGGAAAAAAAAACATTATTACTCCAGCTCTGACACATTCCCGGTCGTGAAATGTGCCTGAAATGTAATCACGGCATAGCGTACTAACTTTGTACGACTGTATGAACGACTGGTAATAAAAGGTCATCAGCAAGATAGATTAATATCGACCAAATATGTTGATGCTCGTAGATCTGAGGCTATGATTTGTGTACTTCTTTCTGCTATTAGCATCTTTCCAAGTGTTCTTTAGCTGTTATCATGAAGAGTCCCTTCCAGTTCATTGTTAGCTTGGGGCAGACACCGTTCTTCCTGGTTGCATCGTATAACCACACCCAGTCTCCTGGGGATGTTCCTATCAAATCAGACAGTGCTTGTTCAGGGGAAATGTGGAATGAATAATAGAGATATCTATATTTTCCACTGAACTGGCGCTTTCTGATCGACTGATACAAAAACAATACAATTCAAGGCCAAAAACACAAGTACTTCTGAATAATTGAAACTTACAACATCAAGACGCTGCAGAACGTCATAATTTATCCAAATACATATGTTCTCAAAACAGTAGTGAAGTATACATCAGAATATACACAATATATATCTTCAAAACAAACTAGACATATACACAATAAGCAACCCTGAAATACTGAACTTATACCTATACAGGAAAACGTGTGATTTCTACCCACCAAGCATGGAGTTGTGACTCCCTGCACGAAGACGGGCGTTAAATCAAACAAAAACAAATTATGATATGAAAATCATAAAACCTTAGTGAAGCAGACAGAGTGGCTGCATAAAAATCATATTCATACAACAACATTCACTTCACCTTTCGGGCACGGAGGTCGATAGCGATTTGGCATAAACGTAAGTTCTGGTTGAATTCTGAGTCTGGTATTCCGCATACCGTCTGCACCTTGTCGTTGATATATTTTAAACGTGCAGCATCTAGTGCCTCCTTCCCACGAACTCCGGTACAGTTCCTCCCCCGCAGTTCATCCTTTGTGAAGAGACGCTTCGCAACCTTGGCTGCGAAGTTGGGAACCGAACAACTCACTGTCTTCATCATGCGTAGTTCTGCCATCGTCAGGGGTTCCGACGAGTCGTCGCTGCTAGTTGGTGTAACTACCTGCTGGTCTGTAGTTGTCTGCTGGGTTGGTGCGGCGTGCTGGGTTGTAGCTGGCCTCTGGGTAGGATCATCCTGATGGGTTGGAGCGGTCGGTGCCATCTGCCGAGTTGGTTGGTTCGAAGCTTAGAGCTCTAAAAGCTCCCTGACCATCCTCAGCTCCTTGATCATCGACTTCGTCGCCAAGCGTTGCTCCTGGAGCTCCTTCCGCATTCCCCTCACCTCCTCCACAAGGACATCGTTGGTACGTGAGGGTGTAATGAGGAAGGAAGGGGTGTGAGGTGAAGACAGTGATGACGGGATTGGTGGTAGTGGTGACAGTTGCGGCAGACAATAAGGCGGTGGCAATGGCGGTGAAGCTGACAATGAAGATGAAAACGACACGTATGGAAAGAAGGGCTGAAGAGGTGTGCTGGTAGATGGGGCCACTCTTGCGTACACACTTGATGCCTGTTATAAAGAGAGAGAAAAGAATATCCGTATACCTTTCATAACACAAAAAGTGAAGCATATATTCTAAATTATACTCAGATTAGTTAATTAACTGTTTAACAATAAAAACAAAATATGAAACACTTTTGATACATTCATTAATCATACAAATCTAGAATTTGTCTGATGAAATTCAGATTGAAATGTATAGACCAATAGATGACAAACAATTGCTTGACATAGGCCAAGTTACCAGAAAGTTTCTTTATAGGGGTGTATATATGCCAATTCCATGACATTAAATGATAAATTGCAAGCAATAGAAATGAATTTTAATGAATTGAAAAGGTTGGTACCTTTCAGATGGATGAATAAGTTTTGGGGATAAAACCAATTTTCAAAACAAAATTTCACAATTTCCTGGCTCTATGGGGCGCTTTTGTAGAGTTTGACGAAATGATGGCCAATGTCAAAATTTATTATTTATGGACAAAATATGGGTATTGACCTGAAACTTGGAGCTTTATCGCACCATGATTGCACGGAGTTAAGCCAGTAGCAAAGATACTTAAGCTCATTCACAAATATTCAAATTATTAGTTTCTATGACAAGATACCATAAGTTTTATGCAACGGATTGTAAGAATTATGAAGTTGTCATAGAAGCTAGAACTAAGTCAGAGCTTTATCTTTATGCAACGGGGCCCTTATCATGCTTATGTTTTGGATTCAGCACTCCAGAAGTGACAATATTACTTAAGTGAAAAATATCAATTTTAGCAAAGAAATCCTACGGGATGATATATTTTTTATGAATGCTTACCCTTCCTTTTGTCGTTGGCTAATCTATTCCTAGTATTACTGCATGAAGGTCGACGAGGGTCACTAGCACTGCGGCCTCCGGCTCCGCTTCTCGGTCTCCCGCGCCCACGACTTCCCCCCAGTCCGAAGACTGTCTGAAGCTCATGCAGTGGCGTACTTGGTGGAGTACGAGTACTGACGACGTTGGGGCTCCTAATAATACTAGTACCACTAGAACTGACGTTAGGCCTACTCGTACTCAGGTTGAATTCCGGGAATTCTGTGATGAAAACTGCGCAATGGCATCAGTAAGCAATTGCACACTTTGCTGAAGATTCTCCAAAAGAGGATCCATGATGAAAGTGCAAGTGGTTTCACGTCAACTCGGCCCCAAATGTCTTGCGCACGTGCTAAAACGGCGCGGTGCGGAGTAGAGTGTAATAGTTGGGTACGAGTGCAGTGCAAGATTTATGCCAGGCCACGCCGGTCAGCATAAGCGCCAACTGATTGGCGGCGGCCCGGATCGATGCGATGTGCTACAGCTCTGGCGATTGTGCAAGCGACCGGACCATATGTGGAAGACTCCGTTTGACTTGTCATGTGTGAATGGTCGAATGATTTTTTTTTTCGTCGAATAGAAAAATTTGTTGAATGCACGTCAACAGGGAAACATATAAAACAACTACTAGTAATTTGAAAAATAATGTGGAATAATTTTGTGAATGTTGAATATATGTATCGGAGAAAAATTTTTGATCAAATAAATTTTGTGACAATATATTTCTGGTGACATATATTTTGTCAAATAAGTTTTGTCAAACAATATATTTTGTCAAATAATATAATTGTAGTAGAGTCATTTTGGGAGGTTCCGTGACCAACTTCTCTGAACCTTTTTTTCTCGGTGGATTTTGCATTCTAAACCACTTTTAAGGAAAATAAGCTCCTATGTACCTTGCAAAAATCCCGGGAACAATTTTTACAGCCCTAAATTCAAAATGGCCGCCAAAATGGCCGCCAAAATTGGTTTACTGCCTATATCTTGGTAACTACTTCACGTAGGAGGTTGATTTTGGTGTCTAAATATAGGTTTTAGAGGTCAAGGATGTAAATGCTCCCCTTGCGTTTTTGGTAGGACAAGCCCATTGCAGTGAAATCCAAAATGGCCGCCAAAATGGCCGCCAAAAGTGATTTACTGCCTATATCTTGGTAACTACTTCACATAGGAGGTTGATTTTGGTGTCTTAACATAGGTNCACTTGGTTTAGATGGAAGTATGCAGTGAGCTTAGTAGTGGGTGGGGATTTTTCGGTGGTCATTCTGGCTGTTTCCGGCTCAAAGAAAACAACTTGTCCGTTTTCAAGACGGAGAGGCAACTTCTTAACAGTAGGATATCTTTGCGAGATTGGGAATTCATAGATACGCCAGAAAGCCTCAGAAGCACCAATGTATCTTGCATTTACATAGCGCTCGACCTCATCATTTGTTGTCTTTCTCCTGTTCATTAGCCTGGCGCACTATGACTTTGTCTGAACCTGTATGGATATCAGGACTCTACAGTTTCACTGTAACTAAAAACTTTCTTACTAGGCTTGAGAGTGACTTATTAAATAAAGGGGCAAAACAAAAAATCATCCATTAAAATATAATAAGGCAAAAAGGAACATTACTCCTGCTCAGGTTTATGTGCTTTCCTATTTAGGTCTTGGATTTTACCCCCGATGTAACGGCGTGTCTTTAACCTCTCTTTTTCCACTTCCTCACTTGAGAGGTTGTGGCTGTTAAGCCTATTCTTGAAGCACTCTGCAAAGTTTTCATATCAAGGGGAAAGGAAACAAAAAGGAAGAAGGAAACAAAAAGGAAAGTGTTTATACATATACCTATTTTCTGTTAAGTTCCTCTTCATGACATGGAGTTGAATTGGTGACAATCCTCCTTCAGTTGAAATGCCATGCATATTGTGAGCCTCTGCAAATTCTGTGAGATCTTTCTGTAAGAGGCGTCTAAAAACCCAGTGCAATCATGCCAAATCTACTTCATGATCTGGATTGATCATTGCTTCAGTTGTCATGTGGTCAAATAACAACTTCCTTTTATTTCACTCATCGCACAACTTTTGAGACCAAATTTAGTGCTCCCATACATATGCATGAAACATCTACATGGATTGAAAAGGTTGGTACCTTTCAGATGGATGAATAAGTTTTGGGGATAAAACCAATTTTTAAAACAAAATTTCACAATTTCCTGGCTCTATGGGGTGCTTTTGTAGAGTTTTAAGACATTTTTAGACTTCCTATCTTAATGGGACTGTTCAGCTGATTGGTTTTTTTTNGTATCTTGACATGGCTTTTGGGGGTAAAGGATTTAAATGCTCCCCTCGCATTTTGTCGGTAAAAATGTGTCTATTGCAGTGAAATCCAATACGGCTGCCAAAAAGGAGACCAAAATGGCAGCCAAAGTGGGTGTCACTAGAAGTTTAGGCAAGTCCTCACCTGTAGTGAGAGTCTTTGCGTAACTGCCGACTACACAGTTGTAGACAATCTCGGTCCTTTTAGTTGATGCTACATTCTGGATTTCCTTTTGAAGAAATGCTTCTAGGCGAATCTTGTTATCATGCTTACCCGTATGAGTAATAGGGAAACATGTTCTCTGCCTTTAAAAAGACATTCTTTGTCGGTATCTGTTGCTGTCTAAGCATCCTTTCACTGTCCAATGTTGTATTCGTGATTGTAAGAATCATTTATTCAAATGATCCTCTCTGCATTTGGGTGCCTAATCCCGATGGTATTAAACGTTTTCTGTGCATAGTCGCCTCATGTATAATTAGTTCCATCTCTCTTTTCCCTGTCCTCAGTGGGGCTGCAAGTCGTCAAATGATGTTTATATACCTTAGGTTCTGGAATCTCATTATTGTACCTTTTTTCAGGTGTTTGCTTTTCTGTGACTTTCAGAATGCTCCATTTGCATTGAAGATATAAAGGCACTCAGGCATGACAGGATGTTGTATGATATCTTCATGTTGTAGGGTCCTACTGTTGTCAACTAGTCCGACAACTGATGCCATGGCATCCATCTCCATCCCCTGTGCCTTTCACTTTAAGTTTTCAGCTACTCCTCTTTTCACTTGTTGATTGGAAAAGTTATTTCGCTTACTCCGATGAACTATCAATCCGAGCCTTGGTTTGTTAATATAGCCACTCATCCATAAACTCATATACCTTACTTCTACTATCCGTCTTAGCTGCTGCCAGATCTACAGCAAGCGAATTAAAGGCTGGGATTCACACGCAAATTCATTGATACACAAGCTAATATCCTGCACAGCTTGTTCATCTTTCCTTCTCTTGCTGGATGAACAAGCTGCATGCTCTACTCTTCTCTCATGTCCCTTACAACTAGCATGATGATGAACAAGCCTTCTTACTCGAGTGGTGATATTCACGTTGCAGGTATTTAAAAGAAGTTGTTTCTCATTGTTTAGGATGGCCAACCAACTAGAATTCAGCTTTGAGACCTTATATGAAAGCATCAGTTTGAATGGGGATTTGTTCTTATTCAAGTTCATTGTTCTGAGGGCGTGGATAATCAGAATTTCCACCATTTCCATGAAGGACATCAAGTCTGCCAAGGTGGCACCATTGAAATCACTGAGTAGCATCTCAGTAAGTTTTTTTTATCTCAGCTTTCTGTTTTTACATCTGCAAGTTGTTGATCATCAATCTCATGTCTGAGTTTAGCAAGAGATGGCCACACCTCTTCAGACAGAGAAGAACCCTCTAGACGCTTGTCTAGGGCATGGTCTAGAGTCTCGTAGAAAAGACNAAAAATTTATATTTTTCTATTGTATGTCATTGTTTTTTAACCTTTTGTTCTCTCCTTCTTTTTAAGCAAAATTTGTCGCAAATATTTTTAGGCATATTTGTGCTCAAAATAAATTGATTTCAGCGATTCAGGTAAAAATATTAATTTCGATGTGAATTGATTACCCCCCCCCCCCCCCTTGGCCTAGTTAGGTTAATGGGCTCAATTTATGTTAACTGTTACAGAAAAACAGGGACCAGAATGGCTTACCTTCGATGACTAAAAGCTTTGTTGAGCTCAAAGCAGGCTTTGCTGCCCTCCCCTCCTTCTTGAATCATGGACTCACTTTGCCCTCTACGGAACTACTCATTAAAGTCTCTGTTCCGAAAAGGGCAACAGCCAAATCCTTCACAAAAAGAGAGTTCTTTTTTTTGGCTCGATTTATGTAAACTGTTATAGAAAAACAGGGACCAGATTGACTTACCTTCGATGACTAAAAGCTTTGTTGAGCTCAAAGCAGGCTTTGCTGCCCTCCCCTCCTTCTTAAATCGAGGGCTCACCTTGCCCTCTAAGGAAGAACTCGTCAGAGTTTCGGTTCCAAAAAGGGCAACAGCCAAATCTTTCACGAAGAGCGAGTTCTTCTTACAAGACTTGATTTTATGCCAAACAGTTGTTGGGATTTTAACGTCTTGACCAAGGCATACCTAGCAAGATAGTATGCAAAAAATAAATAGATAATCTAGAGCAAACAGAAAAATATTTGTACTTGTCATTGAATCAATAAGTGTACACCAACCTAAAGTGTTACATAGAATGAAAATCATTGCAATCAGAAAGCGCAGGAAAGAAAAATTATTGAATGTAATGGACAAGATCTGACACTTCACATGACACACACATTTATAATCTAAATGCAGAGATGCCAGCCTCCTGACATGCACATATTCATGAGGTGTATTTTTATGCAAAAGAAAGGGAAAAAAAAAACCACCTTGCTCTAACAAAGAGTTTGCCATATCTGTGCTCTTTATCATCAGGGTTTGCTTATAGGAGAAATTATTACGGTCAACTCAAGTCAAACTTCTTTATGTCAAATAATTTCTTGAATGTTTGTAACTTTTTGCTGCGAAATCATACAAATCTGTATTGTTTACATCTT
>BQKZ01003717.1:36097-59320 GCA_036244855.1 Temnopleurus reevesii
GTTCTTCTTGGAAGACTTGACTTTATGCCACACAGTTGTTGGAATTGAAACCTCTTTAACTACTCATTAAAGCCTGAGCTGTTCAGAATAGGGCAACAGCCAGATCCTTCACAAAAAGCGAGTTCTTCTTGGAAGACTTGACTTTATGCCACACAGTTGTTGGAATTGTAACCTCTTGACCAAGGCATACCTCGCAAGATAGTATGTAAAAAGTAAATAGATAATCTTTGTTGAGCTCAAAGCAGGCTTTGCTGCCCTCCCCTCCTTCTTGAATCGTGGGCTCACTTTGCCCTCAACGGACGGAACTACTCATTAAAGTCTCTGTTCCGAATAGGGCAACAGCCAGATCCTTCACAAAAAGAGAGTTCTCTTTTGGTCTCAATTTCTGTTATAGAAAAACAGGGACCAGAATGGCTTACCTTCGATGACTAAAAGCTTTGTTGAGCTCAAAGCAGGCTTTGCTGCCCTCCCCTCCTTCTTGAATCGTGGGCTCACTTTTTCGCTCTACGGAACTACTCATCAGAGTCTCTGTACCGAAAAGGGCAACAGCCAAATCCTTCACAAAGAGAGTTCTTTTTGGGGCTTGATTTATGTAAACTATTATAGAAAAACAGGGACCAGATTGACTTGCCTTCGATGACTAAAAGCTTTGTTGAGCTCAAAGCAGGCTTTGCTGCCCTCCCCTCCTTCTTAAATCGAGGGCTCACCTTGCCCTGTACGGAAGAACTCGTCAGAGTTTCGGTTCCAAAAAAGGCAACAGCCAAATCTTTCACGAAGAGCGAGTTCTTATTACAAGACTTGATTTTATGCCAAACAGTTGTTGGGATTTTAACGTCTTGACCAAGGCATACCTAGCAAGATAGTATGCAAAAAATAAATAGATAATCTAGAGCAAACAGAAACATATTTGTACTTGTCATTGAATCAATAAGTGTACACCGGCCTAAAGTGTTACATAGAATGAAAATCATTGCAATCGGAAAGTGCAGGAAAGAAACAGTATTGAATGTAATGGACAAGATCTGACACTTCACATGACACACACATTTTATAATCTAAATGCAGAGATGCCAGCCTCCTGACATGCACATATTCATGAGGTGTATTTTTATGCAAAAGAAAGGAATAAAAAAACACCTTGCTCTAACAAAGAGTTTGCCATATCTGTGCTCTTTATCATCAGGGTTTGCTTATAGGAGAAATTATTACGGTCAACTCAAGTCAAACTTCCTTATGTCAAATAATTTCCTGAATGTTTGTAACTTTTTGCTGCGAAATCATACAAAACTGTATTGTTTACATCTTCACGGTCAAATTTCTTCCAATCGGAAAAGATGTAATTGTGGTCCCAAGATTATTAAGAATATACTTGCCATTCCATCTGCAGCTTCTTTCGGTCCTTCTGTCGGTTCTGGCTCAGAGGGCTTTGGATTTTGCTGTGGAAGCTGGGGCTTTGCTAGGGCCTTGTATTTGTTTTAGAGGCTGGGGCTTTTCTAGCGGCTGGGAATTTGCTGGAGGCTGGGGCTTTGCTAGCGGCTGGGAATTTGCTGGAGGCTGGGGCTTTTCTAGCGGCTGGGAATTTGCTGGAGGCTGAGGCTTTGAATTTTGTTGTGGATGCTGGGGCTTTGCTGGTGGCTGGGGCTTTGCTGGCGGCTGGGAATTTGGATTTTGTTTTGGAGGCTGGGGCGTTGCTGGAGCAGTTGTACATGTAGGCTGTGACACTGTAGATTATTAAAAAGAAATAGACTATAATCAACTATGATATGTCCGTAAAACAACCCTCTCAAGGCAAATTTGGGGAAAGTCTTCATGCATCGTAATATAATCAATGGGAATTGGGGAAAGGTCTCTGTTCTATTCACAATTGTCTATTTCTCTACAACAACGACATTGCAGTAACGTTAGTATAGACTGGCAATTCCCGCATTCGCATCAGTCAATGTTTACCAGCCGCTTAGGTTCCGGGACAAGGGGCTCAGACTGGGGCGGTGGGTGATCATCCGCTCCTCTCCCTTCAGCACCTCAGACGACCATCTCGTCCTCCGTGTAGCACGACTCAAAGTCATATCCTTATGGACCTTCCATGGTCTTTGTCATGTTCTTTCTTCACCTAAAATCTGGCAAAAATCTAGGTGTTTTCATCTTCGTGATATGTGAGCTTCAAATAACAAAATAAGACTGGAAAAGCAAAAACTGGTGTCGGTTTCTCTCAGATGTACGCAAGTTTTGGGTATAGACTAGTCTAGAAATATACGAACGCATAAGGCGCAAAATTACCCAAGGTGGCAACTTGGTGATGAGGCGATTTATCTTCCACAAATAATTGAATAAGTCTTTGAAGGCTTTTAAAAGTATTAAAAAAAATATTTTTTACCCGTTATAATTCTTTTCAAGATTTTATTGATGTAATATATATCATTATGGTATTATTTTCCTCATATCAAAAGATAAAAAGAGTCTTTTAGATTGACCAATGAACATGCAGCTTTACGTTGTCCGACATGCAGCTTTACGTTGTCCGACACTA
Organism: Temnopleurus reevesii; assembly: GCA_036244855.1. Lineage (NCBI taxonomy): Eukaryota > Metazoa > Echinodermata > Echinoidea > Temnopleuroida > Temnopleuridae > Temnopleurus > Temnopleurus reevesii. The sequence goes on from BQKZ01003717.1 coordinate 38,625, forward strand.
CGTCATCAATACCCGGGAATTCTGAATCAATGTAATGTAGTCAGCAGTGCAGTAAAATCCATCTTTTTACATAACGGTATACACCAATATTTGGTGAAAGTCACCTGCAATTATTCAATAGGCATAAAAGGCCAGGGGCTGGTTTCCCTTTAAGGGTTCTTATCCACATTCCGGACATGTCAGGGTTAAGAGCGGCGGTGCGTTGTGTCTACTCTTTTTTTATTGTAATTCATGTTTTATTAATCCAAATATACACAACATAGTTTAAGTAACATAAAAATAATCAAACATAATATAACACAGAAAATAACAATTTAAAAAACACACCAATTGGATCTTTTTTTTTTAAATACTAACAAACGACAATGAAAATTTGAAAAAAAAGATTACATATTCCGCTTACTTGTTAAACGTTTGCTTCACAATTGATTATTTTCTACCATTTGTGAAATCAATCTCCATTTTTTGTTGTGGCATTCTCATTTGTTCCGTCTTTTGGCAATTAACTCTTCACATGCTTTAAACTGCATAACATAATTAATAAAATGATGACTGTCGGGCATGGGTTCACTGTTTCTACACTTGAAAATATAATGTTTTGCTAACAAAATCAAGAAATTCATAGTGTACATATTTTGTGCATTTATACTCTTGGGTATTCCAAACAAAATATTTTTAGCACATAAGATGGAGAGCAGACTGATATTAGGAAAAGCTCTGTTCACCTGTATTCAGGTGTGTCTACTCTTGCAGTGTGCTGTGTAATGGATACATGTCTCCAATTCCTATGTACACTCGCTTCAGAAGATAGCTGCCATTCCTGTAAAAGAAATCAAAACATCAATAGGAAACGTAAATAAGTTCAAATTTCTCGGATGTACAGGATTGTCGTCTACATCCTGCAAATCAGCCTCGTTTCTTCTGCCTTGATTCGTTGTTTTCTGCTTGTTTTCAATTCCTCTTTTAGGTTTTTGCAAACTTTCTTCTTGAGAGATTTTCGTAAGGTACATTTTTCTATGTTGATTGAACACTCCATTCCAATTTACCTTCCGGTTTTTTTTCGGCCTCGATTAGTTCACTGGTTTTTTCCATTTCCTCTTTCAATTTTTTTGCGAACTTTCGTAGTGAAAAATGTTCGCAAGGTACATTTTGCTAGGTTTGATTAAAGACTCAGTTCCAATTTGTTTCTCGTTTCATCTGCCTTGATTAGCTGTTCTCTATTTGTTTTCAATTCCTCTTTCAAGTTTGTTGCAAACATTCTTAGTGAAAAATGTTCGTAAGGTACATTTTGCTACGTTTGATTAAAGACTCAGTTCCAATTTGTTTCTCGTTTCATCTGCCTTGATTAGTTGTTCTCTATTTGTTTCCAATTTCTCTTTCAAGGTTTTTGCAAACTTTCCTAGTGAAAGATTTTCGTTCTAAAGCTCTTTCAAATAAAAGACAATTTTAAATAAATAAATAAAAGACAATTTAGCTTACTCGTTAGTCCTGGCACCAAATGATCCAGCTTGCCTCCTCCACCACTCAGTAAAATGTTGCCAGTATTGCGTGCACGTGGTTTCTACCCACGATGCAGCAACGAGATAATGAAAATAGGGCATGAAATAACCACAAGTTCAGGATCAATTCATGCACAGTCACAAGTCATAACACCAATAACATTTCAATACGACACTATTTAATAATACGGCTATTAACTACGGCTTAATCACTACGGTTAAAATTACACTACACTACTACACAACATTAATATTAAGATTACTACACTAACTTGGCTATTCGGGCTTGTCGGGCCTCCATACTTAGGGGTTCAGAAGTTCACTTGGTATATATTGAGCAGTAGATCTGTCCTTGACGGCGGCTTCAGGCGAAAGTGAAGTCTTTGCCGCGGAAGGGGTATTGCCGACGCAAGAAAGGGCCACTTTGCACCTTGTTCCTCCGCAGTGGGATTGAATCATGCGAGAGCTTCAACAAGTGCAAATTCCTCCGCCACTGAAGGAGTTCACCAGACGACAGGCCCATCGTCTGCTCAGTTGAAGCTCGAGGAACAATAGGTGACTTGCCAGGACAGGAAAGGGATATTTCACACCAGCCTATGTAGAGGGAAACTGGATCCAATATCGCCGGTTCAAAGGAGGGGGTCTGTGTGATACACTGGCCAACTTCAAAAGAATCAGCTTCAGTCAAAACCTCCTGTATCTCCCTGCAGCAAATACAATCTCCAACCCCAAATGATGGTAAAACTTGGCAATGGCCGCCACATCTGCACCTGAAAAAAAAATAGATAAAAAAATTTGTTGGTGAGGATGTGCATTTTCAGACCGAGACTTCCCCATGCACCCCCATATAAAACATTTTACTCAAAATGGGGTATGTGGTAACCAACATAAAAAATACCAATTCTATGTGAATTAGAACTACAGTCAAACCTGTCTACAGTGGCCACTGTCTACAGTGACCACCTGTCTATAGTAGCCACTTAAATTGATTCCCTCCAGGTGAAAATGCATGTTACCGAACCTCTCTATAGAGGCCACCTGTCTACAGCAGCCATTTTTTCTGTTTTCCTTGGGGTGGCCTCTGTAGACAGGTTTGACTGTATGTATTGTGTAAATAAATAATGAAAATAAATAATCAAGAAAAAATAATAGCAGTTACTTAAAAAAATAGTAGAGCAAACTCAAGAATCAAAGTGGCCATGAAATACCTGCACGTCACCGCTCGACGCTCTCATCAAAATTTGTGCATGCCATCAAAAGGTTCCATACTCAACAGCATCATATTTCCCCCATTTGAAAAAACCTGCACCAAAAAGTAAGCCTATGTAGTCGCTGCTTTATTCATGTCATCATGAGATAATCCAGTTTGCCAGAAAACATTACAAGCAATTTTGCATAGATGGTTGGTTAGTTGGTTAATTTAGTTTTACAGCGCGAATCATTCACATTTGAATAATTACGTCGGTAATACATGTCGACTTTAGCATTGTGATTTGATTTTTTTATATGATTAATAGTCGGAGAGCAGTACCATTTGGTTTGAATGTGAAAGAAAAATGTAGAAAAAGAACCCTCATTTAAAATTCCAAATAAGCAACACAAAAAGGATGAAAGTTGATCAAAAGCCCTCATCAAAATCTCAAATATGCCTGACAAGAACCATGTAATCAACTTTCGTCCGCCTGACGCTAGAGCCTTTTTAAAGGTCTGTCTCAAATTATGATTTATTGACAAAATAAATGCATTGCTCGGAATACATCTATATGATGGAGTTGGCAAGAGAGAGAAAAAGGGATCCTCAGTCTCAGGTATTTAGTTGAGGCAACAGAAAGTCAGAATTCTGGATTTGAATTTTGAAATGGTGCGTACAAAACAGAAACTTACAAGACGTCCAGAGCCAGAGGGCAAGCAAGCACTACCAATCTCAAATTCCCAGAACTGTTTTTGGCGTTTGATGCATAGTTTTCGTGATAATCAAAGTCCAAGAGAGGCGGAGGTTTTTGAAATTAGCATGATGAGAAGGGTACAGACACCCAACCCACCCCGGCGGTACCCAGTAGGCCAAGGCGGAAGGTTGGGCGTTTGTCAAGGCCCTGGTACCGACTGTTCGCAGGGCAGTGGAATTCTGACACGATGACGAGTCATAATATGCACGCAATGATTTTATCATCAAATATTTATATTCTTTGTCGTGCCGCGCGGTGGTATTATTTGTAAATATACAAGTCACAGTTATAAATGCAAATACATACATTAATATAAAACAGCAACGTACTATATACAACAATCCTGGAACAAGCAAAGATATTCTTAATACAAACAGTGCAATTGGGTCACTCACCGGGTCGCTGGCTGTTCCCAAAGATCCGAGAAGTGGTCTGCAGACACGTCCTTCGTCAGCTATGGCAATTCAACAACTCCCCGTCCAGCAGTAGTCTTCCAGCGCCGCCCGCAAAGGCAAGTGCACAGCTATGGCTATCCAGATGAGCGCTCACGCACGCAGGCGTGAGCACATAAGCCCCACCAACAGGTTTACAATAGATATGGGCAACAGCACATTATCATAAATAATGTCACAGAGACTTACCAGTTATCGATGGTGTTTGGATAAAATCTTGCTTCGTCCTGATTGCCCATCGGTCTCGCATCCCCGACATTTTCAATTTGATCACCGTCAGCTTGAATGGCTGGGGCAGGTTCATGAAGATACGCTCGAATTTCAAACTGATCGGCCTCCGCTTCTTCTTTATTAATGTCCACAATTTCACCCAATTCTCCGCCATCATCGTCACTGTTAGATCCTATGCTACTGTCATCTTCTCCATCCTCTTGGTCGCTTTCGATTTCGAAGTCTAAATCTAGTGGACTGTTCTCCATCATTTTGTCAGCAAGTACGTGAGATCCAATGGGCTCGTGTGTTGAAATCGGTCGCGCGCTTCCTCCAAGATTTTACAAAGCTATATCGTGTCGTCATGCGCACTAGCCTAAATTCACACACCGTTCTGCGCATAACCCCCCAGGGGGGCTCATTAGGCTGACTAATTAGTGATTTATTGCGTTCCTGTTACTCCATAAAGTTAAAAAATGGGTTAGAATGATTAATAAGATCTCAACCTCCTTAATGATACCCAATTTAATGGTATTTATATCAAGTTTGTTCAGCTTTAAGCCCTTTTAGAAATATTATTTCTTTCTTAAGGTCCAACAGGCTGTATATTATCTCTTTCTTAAGGTCCAACAGGCTGTACCTGCTTGACTCGATCCCAGCGGGTTAGTCAAAGCGAGTTGACAAGTCTGAAGTTCGAAATCCATTCTTCATCACTTTCTTTAAGAACAATGTTCTCCACTAATCAGTGCCTGGTCTTTTATTCTTTTCTTCTTCTTCTTCTTCTTTTTTTCCATGCTGTTTCAACTTTATTTTCTAATGTACATATGTTTATATCTCCTATTTATTTATCTGTATTCATTACTATTTTCATTTTCATGTTGTATGTCAGTTGTATTCTGTTACTCACATACCCAATGAGGGTGGTTGAGTTAATAAACTAAACTAAACTAAACTAAACTTACTAATCCAAATTTTTTGGAAATGGCCACTGCGTATGAGGGATTCTTTCTTGTGACAAGAATTAGTTCATTTTCTTCACAAAGCTCTTCATTTTTCACTTCATTTCTCCCTTTTTCTCTTTCTAACAACCTAACAATTTGTCTCTACTCGACTCAAGTTTAACTTGTAACTTGAACTAAGTTCACAATCCTGAAGTTTGAAATCCATTCTTCAAATGTTTTCACACCAATCCCAACTTTTGGGAAACACCCACCTTTGAAGGATTCATTTTTGACCAAGAATAAGTTCATCAGTATCTCAAAATATGCAATAAGGTCCTCTCCATGATCCCTTTAGCTCTGGTGTCTTTGGTGGATGCCGATGGTCGCTCATCGTCGTCACCAGGCAGATGGTCCAGCTCTCAGAATCTGCTTACCAGAGCGTCGAGTCCTTCTTCAAGGCAGATGTTATGGACCAGAAGCTGTTTTTGTCTACCTAACTTCTTGCCGAGCGGCGTCCTTATAGCATATGGCTCCTTCTTAGACACCATGGTAGTCCTAACCGATAGTGCCCGTCATGCATCCGGATAGTCCCCTCCATGATGCTATTTACTTTCGCGTCATCGATCGATGGTGATGGTTGCTCATCAGAGTCACCAGGCAGATGCTCCCTGGGCTCCACCTTTTGACCTCATTATGGCTATCAATCGATCTACTAGGCTCTTGTTGAGGTTTCGGAAGAACAAATGCTGTAAATTCAAAGCAGTCAGCTTTCGGAATTCTGCTTAGTCCAAGAGTTTGAGAGCTTGATGGATTTTTGCCCTATGGGCTCTGCCTTTCGACATCATTATCGCAATCAATCGATCTAGGCTCTTGTCGAGGTTTCGGAAGAACACATGTCATTCAAAGCAGTCAGCTTTCAGAATTCTGCTTAGTCAAAGAGTTTGAGAGCATGATGGATCTTTGCCCCATGGGCTCCGCCTTTCGACATCATTATCGCAATCAATTGATCTAGGCTCTTCTCACAGTTTCGGAAGGACGCATGCTGTAAATTCAAAGCATTCGGCCTTCGGAATCCTGCATTCATTTCGGACTCTACAAAGAGGGCGCCAGGCTATCTCTCCTTCAAGACAGAGAGATAAAAAATGTAAATTTTACCTCACTTTGTGCAGCCATGACGGAGAATTGCAGGGAAAACAAGAGCTAGCAGACGGCGGGATCTCCTATCGTAACAAATTTTCCAGCGATTGGATACATTTGCATAATATTAGCATTTTCATGAGCAGAAAACTCTGGTCAAGAATTCTAATTATTTATGCAACAGAAATAAATTTCTGGGAATAGTAAACCCTAAAACTTGAACCAGAGTTTTGTTAACCAGACTTTTCTCTGGTCCCAAAAAATTGTTTTCCATGCATGACTTCAGTTCAGTTCATCCATTTATTTCACAAACAGCATTCAGATGGAGACTATCATTAAGAATAAAAACTTTCACTGCTATCAAAGTCTTTGTCGAAGTTGATGATATTGAGAAAACATGCAACTTGCAAAATGTCTCCTCCTGCTTATAGCTTGTTGTTCTGTCAGATTTGTACATGACCATTGTCGTTACGCATTAGTAGAAAAAGTGCAGTTCAGTAGATCTTATTATGATTAATTTTATTCACTAATGGACCGAATCCTCTGGAGCATGACCTCAGTCTCAGACTCTCTGTCTGTTATGGCCTCTGATGTCTCTCCGAGCAACATTGAATACCCTCGCCACAGCTCTGGTCATGCGAACACTTATGAAGTCTGCGTGATCGATGATGCATCCATCATGCTGCTCACTGCTCAATCTCCCGGCAGCAAATGCACTCGATCGGTGTAGGCCATCTCCAAAACAATTCACTGTTTTTATTCTTGTTAAGAAAATGGAAATGCATAGAAGCTTATCTCTTCAAAATGGTGATGTACGCGATCGATATATGAGATGGTCTTGCCACAGCCCTGTTCATACGAACACTTATGAAGTCTGCGTGATCGATGATGCAACCATCATGCTGGAGTTCGTAGCACTGCTCAATCTCCCGGAAGTAAATGCACTCAATCAGTGTTGGCAGTGTGGGGGAATTCCCGTTGAGACACCATTCTGTATAAAAGCATAAAAACTATCATTGCTGTCAAAGTCTTTGTCGAAGTTGATGATATTGAGAAAGCATGCAAAATTTCTCCTCATGCTCATGGCTTGCTGTTCTGTCAAAATCTATTTTGAGTCAGCAAACTAGAAATTTATCATCTCAATCTTATTGAGATGTTTTGAGTGGAATTTGAGCAAAAGCAATCCTCTTTTGATATCATGTCTCATTTATAACTGGAATGGATCTTGCATGGATTCAAAGGCTAATTATATTTTAACTCGAATACCCATTAAAGCAATTGTCCAAGTGATTGTTCAAGTCAGTTTTTTTTTTGGGGGGGGGGGGGCAAGCTAGAAATCTTATTAACAGGTTATGAGTTGAGTTTTAGCAAATTTTGTTTTTCTTCTTCATTTCCAACTGAAATGTATACTTTGTGGAGGCAAACAGGGACTAATCTGCTGGAAGAGACCCATATGAAATATGCAAGTGATCAAAATATTGTTCAAATGTCAAATTCTGTGATTCAGATTTATCCACTTCAACCTGGATTTCCTTCCATTTTTGTTTATGTTGTTTCTTTTCATTATCTTCCATTTCTACTGAAAGAGGTTCTAAGATTATGCAAAATAAAGCTCCTAAACAGGTTTACCGACAGCGTATCTTTTCTTTGCCAATGTCTTATCTCTACTGATCATGAAGCGTCTTGCTAGTGAAACTGCTCGAAATGTGTCTAGAATTATCTTACCTTTTGAAACAAAGTATATGAATATATTTTCTTCAAAAGATAATGGCAATAGGTTGATTGAGCGGGTTCCGCGCAAAGCGATGACTGATCGAGTGTATCTGTTGAGCGTATTACAGCCGACACCATGCTTCCTCAGACTTTGTATGAGGCCATCAATGTAAACCAGATACAGCAGTGGACACAGGATGCTACCTTGACGCACACCTTGTTGTATTGGAAACCAGTGGCTGATTTTGTTACAATTATCTAGCCAGTCCGAAATGTTGTGCTTTATCAAATCAGCAGAAGACGGGCGTAGTAAAGTCAAGTTTGGTGTTTTGATGTCATTCACTATGACTTTGTGTAAACTTTTACCAATAGCTTTAAAAAAAAAATTGTGACATCAATATTACGGTTATCTAGCCAGTCCGAAATGTTGTTCTTTATCAAATCAGCAGAAGACGGGAGTACTAAAGTCAAGTTTGATGTTTTGATGTCATTCACAATGCCTTGGTGTAAACTTTTAACAATAGCTTCCACAATAGTAGGGTGTGGTCCGGGCCTTTTGAATTTGGAGCTTTTTCCACAAACTTCTAAATAGTTTGCTCTCAAAATTGCGACCCTGATCCTTGAATATCTCGAAGGAACATCTAAACCGGCTAAAGAACTCCCCAACGGCCGCTCTGGCCGTATCTTCGGCCGTATCTTCAGCCGTATGAGAGGGTCGAGGAATACACTTTACCCATTTGGTGAATTGGTCCACCATCATCAAGATATAGACGTTTCCTCGGGACGACTTGGCCAGCCACCCTGTACGTGCACTCATTTTACCATGGAATGTGTACAATTTTGAGCACAAATGTACAGGAATGACTGCACTGCAATAGGTTCAGTCATATGGAGGAAGGGAGAAATATGGGTAATTTGAACGAAATTTAAAAAAAACATTTGCAAAATAGTGAAAGTAATGATCTTCACTTCAAGGGATTTTACAAAATGTGATTTCATCTGAGGATTCTATGGGAAAGATAATGAGGGGCTAAAAATGACCCATTCTTCTGGCATATTCTCAAGCTGTTCAAGAGGCTTGAGAATAAACGGTCTCTGATCGGGAGGGGAAGTGTTAATGAATGAATGTCCACATGAAGAATTTTTCAATGGCATTTGCACAGCAACATAGATTGCTTCAATTGAGCACAGATTTCAAAATGTTTGAGAAATTTATTTCCAACAATATGGACTTGGTCTTTGATGTCTGTGAAACCCTTCCTTGCTTCATCACAAGCTACATGTAAGACTTCTCAACAGTTCACTCATTTCTCTTTGACCTTTGGACACATAGTTCACTACATACATTGCACATTCATAGGCATTGGTGATAAACTGTATGTCAGTGTTAGCTTGCCAGGCTCTCAGCACAGCATGGTTGTATGCATTGATTCTAACATTAAAATAGTGTTCTGCTCGGAGAAATAAAGTGTATAGAAATCAAATATAAAAAAAAACTCTGTGTGACGATGTAAAGTATGATTTTTCGGCCATAGGCCTTTGTCAAGGTATGACAAACTTATTATGCGTCTTGTTAAAAAAATATCTCTAACGCGCGCCAAAATAAGATGCGCGTGGCATAATGAAAAGTGTTGCGTCATAAAGAAAAAGAGGAAAAATGAGGAAAAAAGAGAAGGGAGAGGAAAGAGGAAAATATGAGGCAAAACGAGAACGACGAAAGAAAGAAAGAAAGAAAAGAAGATAAACAAAGAGAGAGAGACACAAAGAAAGAGGAGAAAAGGAGAAATCGAGGAAAATAAGAGGCTAAACGAGAACGACGAAAGAAAGAAATAAAGAAGAAAAACAAAGAGAGAGAGACACAAAGAAAGAGGAGAAGAGGAGAAATCGAGAAGAAGAAATAAAGAGTGCAAAAGCAGACAGAGAAACGAAGATATCAATCATGAGGAAAAGAGTGGAAGGAAACGTTTATGCTGTGGGGATGTAGACTGCCTAGTTGGTACATGTAGCTCAATCATTCTTCTCTGATCTTTCTTTCGCTATCATTACCATGGCACTTGACAAGTCCACAGATCTTCAGGTCTGTCAAGCTGTGTCCCGGTGAGTTGAAATGTTGATTCTAACATTGCTGGGATCACGTTTGATGAACACTTTGGGTCCTACCAAAGTGCTTTTGATTGCAAGTTCATAATTTTCATATGAAATCTGCAAGTAGTCAAGAAATTGTTTAAATGTCAATTTTTTTATTCAGGTTTGTCCAATTTCCATCCATTTTTGTTTACTTCTTGCATCATTTGCATCGGCTGGTGTGCTTTCCTCGCCGCCATCTTGTGTTGGAGTACTTGTAAGAAACAAGTCAGCATCTAAGACCCCATTTACACCAGCCCAAAAGGCCGGCCTCGGGCCGGCCTAAAGCTTGGTGTAAACATAAAGGAGGCCTGAGGCCGACCCCAATTTCGGACCACCTCTGGAGGTAGTCTGAGGCCGGCCTGAGGCCGGCCTCAGGCCTCCAATTTTCCGGTGTAAACAGAAGGAGGCCTCAGGCCTCCAATTTTCCGGTGTAAACAGAAGGAGGCCTCAGGCCTCCAATTTTGCATGATTTAATTGACATGAAAAGCCGGGAAATATAGGGATAGACAGAAANCCTTTCATTGTTGTAGAGATGACTTTTGGTGAGTTTTTCTGATAGGATTTAGTTAAGTCTGATTCATTGATTGGAATACCTTCTTCATTATTCCAGTTAAAGTCACCTGGTTTAGACTTGACAAAAGCTGTGAAACTATTGCCGGTGTCTGCCTGATGGGTAGAACTTTCGCCTAATCCTTAGTTAGTAGCCTTTGTCAATGCCGCATCATACTCAGCTCGGTTAGTTCTTTGTTGATTGCTGTAGCTTTTCTTTTGTCTGCCCTGTGTTCATCAATTGTGACAGTCTTTAATAGCATTTTGAGGATAAACAGTCGCTTATTGGGAGGTGAAGTATTGATGAATGGATGTCCACATGAAGAATATTTCAATGGCATTCACAAAGCAAGATAGATTGCTTCTTGAGCACAGATTTCAACATGTTTAAGAAATTTATTTCCAACAATATGGACTTGGTCTTTGATGTCTGTGAAACCCTTCCTTGCTTCATCACAAGCTCTTCTCAACAGTTCACTCATTCCTCTTTGACCTTTGGACACATTGTTCCCTACATACATTGCACATGCATATGCATTGGTGATAAACTGTATGTCAGTGTTAGCTTGCCAGGCTCTCAGCACAGCAGGGTTGTATGCATTGATTCTAATATTGCCACGTTCACGTTTGATGAACACTTTGGGTCCTAATTTCCATATGAAATGTGCAAGTGGTCAAGAAGAATATATATGAATATATTTCCTTCAAAAGATAATGGCAAAAGCACGCCAGTGTTTCATACAAAATAAAGCTACTCAACATCCTTTATACCCACAGTGTATCTTTTCTTTTCCAAAGTCTTATCTCCAATTTTCCAAAGTTGCTAAAGGTTTGTGGCAGCCACTCCACACACAAAAGATTGTAATACCGCTACCACAGATATTTAGCTGAGTACTTGGAGAAGGACGAACTGACTTTATAGGGAGATGAAAGACGGCAGGCCTCAGCATAATTTTGAGTATGATGCTGGCGATGGTACTTACGCTGTTGATGAGGAAATGACCTGCTTGTGGGTGGACTGTATCTCTTCTTTCGAGAATAATTTATGAAATCCAAGTTGATCTCAGACCAAGGAGAGAGTTTACAGGGTTCTTTCTTTTTCTTTGCGAGCGGGTTGAGAATCTTTAGTTCCGATGGTATTTCGTGACTTTTTAAGAGGTTTCAGATTATTATTATAAAAATTTGAAATAAATCTGTCAATGTTTTGGGAAAAGAATGCTTTTCTAACAGCGTTCAGCTTGTTGTCCCTGTATTGTACCTTGCAAGAGGATGCCTCTTCATAGCACCAAGTCAAGAATTCTTCCCTCTTCTTGAATAACTTTCCAGCAGTTTTTGTCATCTGGTATTGGACCCCTGGTATTAGACCCCTTGTTGAAGAGGAAAAACTCCCATTTTTGGGCTTCATTGGCAAGTATTGTTTGAAGCTGAGTTTTTCTTTGAAGCCTTCTAGGCATGCTTCAAGAATAAGGTCACATCCTAAATATTTCATGTAAGTTCAATTCAATTCAATTTATTTCACTCTCTTAAAAATAATAAGGAGTACTTTGTAACATCTAGAAGTATAAGGGAAAGAAAAAATTAAACACAATTTATATTAAACCAACATTTGCATTCTCATGTCCATCAATATCATCATAATCTAGTAGTTGAAAGCATTGTGTTCGACAAGTCCTGCAGCGATTAGTGTACTTTTCATAGTTGTAGTGATGACTTTTGGTGAGTTTTCTGATAGGATTTAGTTAAGTCTGATTCATTGATCGGAATACCTTCTTCGTTATCCCAGTTAATGTCACCTGGTTTAGACTTGACAAAAGCTGTGAAACTATTGCCGGTGTCTGCCTGATGGGTAGAACTTTCGCCTAATCCTTTGGTAGTAGCCTTTGTTAATGCCGCATGAAAGTAAAGTATTGATGAATGAATGTCCACATGAAGAATATTTCAATGACATTCGCAAAGCAAGATAGATTGTATTGCGTGCGCGTGGTTTTTACCCACGGCGCCGCAACTATATACGGGAAAAATAGAGCATGAAATGACCAAGAGTTCATGCACACAGCAGCAGTAAATATTATTAGATAACAGTTCAATACGACATCGACAATATTATAAAGCAATAAAAGACGGCTTAATTACTACGTTCAAATCAATCTTAAACTTGCTACAACTTAACTACGTTGACTCACTAACCTGGCTATTTGGCCTTGTCAAAGTGACAAAGGTTAGTACACGTAAGAGATCCTCTCCAAACGACAGCTTCAGGCAAAAGTGAGATCTTCGCCGCGGAAGGGGGATTGCGCCGACGCAAGAAAGGGCCACTTTGCACCTTATTCCTCCGCAATGGGTTTGAATCATGCAAGGGCTTCAACAAATGCAAATTCCTCCGCCACTGATAGGAAAGTGCACAGACAATAGGCCCATCGTCTGCTCAGTTGAAGCTCAAGGAACAATAGGTGACTTACCAGGAAAGGAAAGGGATATTTCACCACAATTGCTTCTTGAGCACAGATTTCAACCTGTTTGAGAAATTTGTTTCCAACAATACGGACTTGGTCTTTGCTGTCTGTGAAACCTGCTTCATGACAAGCTCTTCTCAACAGTGCACTCATTCCTCTTTGACCTTTAGACACATAGTTCACTACATACATTGCACATGCACTGGCATTGTTGATAAACTGTATGTCAGTGTTAGCTTGCCAGGCTTTCGGCACCGCAGGGCTGTATGCATTGAATCTAACATTGCTGGGTTCACGTTTGATAAACACTTTGAGTCCTAATTTCCATATGAAATATGCAAGTGGTCAAGAAGTATTAATCAATTCCTGTTGAAATGACACTATCCTGAAAGGTAACAAACCTTATAGTCCGTAAATACAATGATTTTGTTAGAGATCATTGTTGCTGGGCATCCCTTCTTTCGCGAAGACTGGCACTTCTTATACGATCTCTTCAAAAGCAATGGGTGGGATGCTGTAGATAAGATAATAAGAACAAGTTGGGTGAAGTATTAATCAATTCCTGTTGAAATTGCACTATCCTGAAAGTCAACAAGCCTTATAGTCAGTAAACCCAATGATTTCCGTCAATTCTTGCTGGCCATCCCTTCTTTCATGAAGACTAGCACTTCTTATACGATCTCTTCAAAGGCAATGGGTGGGCTGTCTGTATGTAAAAGATAATAAGAACAATTAACGTTCTAGGATCACTGCGGTCTTTCATTGTCATTACAGAGCTTTCTTTTCGAGAGAATTTGCACATCAGAACGAAAGGAGGCACATTTATTCAGTGTCTATATGGTATACATACTAAAACACCATTTATCAAAATACATGTTTACAAATGAGACTTGCTCTACGATTTCCTTTGAAGCATGTGCCACATAGCTTTTCCATTCTTTGTTTAAATGAGAGCATTGCAACATCCTGTGCCTGCCCCCGACGTAAACATTAAAAGATGTGACGATGAGTAATGCTCACACGACACAGATTCTCATGTACTGGTTCAGCCATGCCAAGGTTTATTCAAGATGAATCTTCAAACAACGCTCTGGCCAAATGCCTCCGGCTAATACCTCTTCCATAGCTGCCAACTATTACTAATTTTTAGTAATCATTACTAATTTTGGCCTCAGATTTGTCAAGTTTTGTTTAAAACCTAGTATAGATTACTAATTTTTTATACATTAGTACCATGCATTTCAATGTAAAACATGAGAAGATTACTAATTTGTAGCAGGATTATTACTAATTTACACTGACTCATGTTGGCAGCTATGCTCTTCCTCTGGCTATTCCCTAGACCTCTTGCTAATACCGTAAGAACACTGTGCCTGTTGGCATCAAACTCAAGGCAGACAAAATTGTTGATATGTGACATCTTTAGGATTGTCTCCGCTCTCCTTTAATCAAAGTGGACAAAATGACACATCATGCTTATGATATAAATGAACAAAGCTCTCTCAAATGGTTATGTAATACAATTGGTACGGTATATACAGTGTACCCCTACCCCCTTGACTATATACGTTTGAGAAGTATACACAAAGTGGTGTATGAAAAGCCAAGGGGGTTCAGTCCTTGAATGTGGTGTTCCTGGTTCATTTGAGTATGTGCTGTTACACATCCAGTATTAGACATGTCAGGCTTCACAACAAGTTGAAAAAAGGTATTCCCTATAGTATCCGAAAAGAAATGTGAAACGTGAAACATACCAGTATCTTTCTAGTTTAGGCCTAACTTGTTTGCTTGACTAAAATCAAGAACCCGCTCAACAGGGCGCTTTTTGGTTACTATTGATGTGAGTATTGCCTCATCACACTTCTCCTTTACACTCTAATCAAGGAATGCTCTCTTACGGAATTAGATTCTTGGTCCGTCATGATTTCCTTCTCTATAGCCCCCAGGTACCGGTAATTGCATTTGAGAAACAAAAGCAAATAATATAAACGCAGGATGAAGCGCATTGGGTGACTTCAAGTACAGCGTCGGTGTTGGTGTTGGTGTTGAGAGAGAAAAACGGTCCGTAAACCGAGGTCAAACACCGTTGGTCAGTTTACAGAAGTGATACAGAAACGACCGGAATCTTGCGAGGTCAACCCCAACACCGACAGACTTCAGGTTTATTGTTGAGGCTGGTGTTGGTTTTGCTGCAACACCAACGCCAGCGTTCAACACCGTACATGAAGTCACCCATTGCTAAGGTCTCAAACATTTATGATGGACTGTGTCTTTTCTTCCCTCTTCTTCTCTCATACTCCAGAGAATATCAAGTAGTTTCTTCTAGAATACTGCACCCCGTCATCGAGCAGATTCTTTTAGAATACTGCTCCGTGCCATAGAGCAGTCTCTTTAAGAATACTGCTCCGTGCCATAGAGCAGTTTCTTCCAGAATACTGCTCCGTGCCATAAAGCAGTTTCTTCTAGAATACTGCTCCGTGCCATAGAGCAGTTTCTTTTAGAATACTGCTCCGTGCCATAGAGCAGTTTCTTCTAGAATACTGCTCCGTGTCATAGAGCAGTTTCTTTTAGAATACTGCTCCGTGCCATAGAGCAGTTTCTTCGAGAATACTGCACCCTGTCATTGATCTACGCGTCAAGATTCTTGACCTCCATGTTCTTTGTGACATCCATCTTCTCTGCACTCAGAATCTCAACTCTGCAATCTAGGGACGCAATGCGAGCCATTCCTCAATGTCAAAATCGAGGGAACACTTGTAGGGGGCATTTTCACTGGCTTTGCATCAGCCTCAAGGGTTAAGCGAACTCCACCTGGCATATTCCCTACCCCAGTGAGTACATCTTTGTATTCTGTTACAATATCATGCTGACTACTGCATGAATTAGTCCTTCAATATTTCCATATTTCACCTTGATCAAATTCATCTGCTGAGCTGTGCTAGCTCCTAGCAATGTTCTATTGGACGATCTGTCATATTATTTTTGTCTTTCCCAAACTGGATCTATCTGAACTGTCTTTTAGTTGTCCTATGAGCCCGTGAAGTTCCATTAATTTGACTGCTTCTAGGATGATCGCACAGAGTTATTTGTTCGATACTCCACTTGTTGCAAAATATATTCCTTGCAGTAAGATGCACAAATCTGGATCTATCTGAATTGTCTTGTAGCAAGTTGTAGAAAGTTCTATTCGAGGATGCTCCAACGCTCACAATAGCTCTCACACAAAGCCTGTGAAGTTCCATTAATTTGACTGTTTCTAGGATGATTGCATAGAGTTGGTCGCTCGATGCTCCACTTGTTGCAAAATATATTCCTTGCAGTAGGATGCACAAATCTGGATCTATCTGAACTGTCTTTTAGCAAGTTGTAGAAAGTTCTATTCGAGGATGCTCAATCGCTCTCACACAGAGCCGTGAAGTTCCATTAATTCGACTGCTTCTAGGATGATTGCATACAGTTGGTCGCTCGATGCTCCACTTGTTGCCAAATATGCAATTGGGGCATGGTAGCTGGGACAGCTTAATCCCCAAATCATGATTGTGAGGACATGAGTGACAATAGTAATTGTCCTCGTTCATGCACCTTTGTGTGTAGGATGTCAGCTCATCATTTCTGTTTCCCAGACTGGTGAAGCCGATGATATAGTCGAATGATTTAGGGCTGCCATATCATAGCTTTCGGATGTTCTCTATTCCTTTTTACTCATTGGAGAATCCTCCTCAAACTCACTAAGCGTAGTGTCTGTTTCCGGTGTCAAAATCTCGTGAAATGAACTATTGTCTTCCTCAGTCAACCATCTAGCTCTCTCTACAAATGCCCTGTAATTCTTTGTTCCAGAGAAGCAATCCTTTTCTTGAGCCCCTTCTCGTTCTTCCTGCTTTTGGCTAATTTTGACGCTAACCTCTTGGTGTTCATGTATCTGAAGTTAGTTTTTGGAGCCGGTGACATGTCTTTCTAAAGGCGTAGGACAACTCATCCTTTATGTTTCCCAGACTGGTGAAACCGATTATGTTGCCAGTTGTATGTGAGTACACGAGTCCTTCCTTTATTTTTTATTAATAATATAGATTATTTCTATAGCGCTATTCAAAACAGAGAGTACCATGTACTGAAGTCAACATATCTACGGATCCTCCATAAATTGCGGAGGTGGAAATTGCAGTTATGGACAACTCGATCAACATGATAAGATAATGTAAACATGCTGTCAGAGCATACATCAAGATTTGTGACTTTAGATATTAAGTTGTCAATAAAATTCTCATCAACATTAAGTTGGAATCCAGAAATGGATTGCTGATGCTTGACAGAATAACAAAAAGCAGTAAAATATGCTTTTTTTCATTCAATTTGAGATACATATTGAAATGGATCTTTGGTGTGTTTCGAGATTGTCAATGTTTATGTTGTCCATTACCCTCCTTATGATTTCATGGTTAAAGCCCGGAGTATTGCTCGTGAAGTGTGTGTAGTGTTTCAAAGTTCTTTGATGTGGGAGACTCAGATATCCAGAATTTCTGAGAAGTTCAAAAGTAGCGGGAGATTTGACTTGGAGTGCGATACATAATCGGATGATTGAGGGATGCCATCTTATAGCTTTCGTATGTTCTTTATTTCCTTTTTGCTCATTGGAGAATCTTTCTCAAATTCACTTAGCATAGTTTCTGTCTCTGAAGTCAAAATCTCGTGAAAGGAACTATTGTCTTACTCTGTCAACCATTTTTCCTTGACTAGATCGAAATTTGTCTCCCACTCAGTAAATATACTAAACTTAGTTATGGAAAATTATTTAATATCTTCAAGGCCAGTTAACATTTTATATGCATTCAATAGAAAGACAGACAACAAATTGGGTGGGAAGAAATCACAAAATGTATTAGCCACTGTTCACATTTAAGCCACTTAAATCCAGATCTATTTCAGAGCTGAATCTGTTCCACGCCTCCTGAATAGTTATGTCCTTGCATTGCAGAGGGACTACTGGGTAATCAATGTTACCACCATGATGGGAACTCCCGCAATCTGGACAAGTAATCTTGGACTTTCCAACTGTGTGACACCAGCTGCAAGAATAAGATATCAATATGTGTCCACTGCATTATATGAAAAAAAAATCAGATTATACCTTATGTAGTGAAAATTGATTGAAACTGTCAAAATTTATCAGAACTGTCAAAATATCAGTTATAAGTCACTTTTTATGCTTAAAGGGGAACCAACCCCTGGAGTTACCGTGCTCCCATTTAATGAAGAAAAATCAAATGAACAAACTGAAAATTTGAGCAAAATCGGATAACCCGTTCAAAAGTTATGAATTTTCAAAGTCACCGAGATTTGACGATCATTGCCGCTCATGGGGATCCATGCGCTCGACAACACCGACTGAATCTGTGACGTCATGTCGGACAACTCATCATTCACTTTGTACATAGAATTTTTAAAAATGGATAAATATGAAATTTAGAGTAAGGCTGCAACATCATTCTTCTCAAGTATGCAGAATCAATACAGAAATGCTATACCCCAACCCAAAATTGGCATTTTGTTGACTTTTCTGACAAAAAGGCGAAAATGTGAAATTTTGTATACAGAGTGAATGAGGAGTTGTCCGACATGACGTCACAGATTCCGTTGAATTTGCCGATCGCGCGGATCCCCATGAGTGGTAGGGATCATCATATCTCTGTGACTTTGAAAATTCATAACTTTTGAACGGGTCATTGTCCGATTTTGCTCAAATTTTCACAGTTTGTTCATCTATTTTTTCTACATTCAATGACAGCGCGATAATTCCAGGGGTTGGTTTCCCTTTAATTGTCAGTTCAGATTCAGGACTAGGTTTGTTGATATTTTCTTACCTGGACACTGTGTATAATTCTAGCCCGAAACTGGAAAATGGTCGAAGAACTTCAAACTGAAACTGAAGAAAATGTGCAAGTCGTTACGTAATCAGACGTAAGTCGATCGCAACGTAAGTCGTAAAAACTGCGTATACAAGGTGAAAGGATAAAGACGGTATAAGTTATATGCCCCTTGACAATAATTAACAAACAACTACCTCACTTAACAGTGTTCAGAGAAGTTTGTGAGCTCATGCTGTGACACCTTACGTAGGGGGTGTTGCTCAAAATCAACTGCAAATCAACTGCAACTTTGCAAATTGATACGCGCATTTCCATTCGCGCGCGTTATGCGCATTTAACAAGACGCGCATGTAATGTTGATTTTGATTGGCTCGTTCCGATCAACTGCAAATTGCGATCAATTGCAACTTTTGAACAACACCCCCTTAGTCTCAGATTGATATGAATTATCACAGCGCAGTAGTTTTATGTTCTGATATGCTAGATTCACAAACTGAGCCAGGCAAACTCCAAATTTTGCGGCTACACTTTTCCAACTACTTACAACAGTTCCTTTTGGTGGTACTTCACCAGTTTTCTCTGGAAACAGTGCACACCACCACTCATCAAGAACAGTCTTCCAAGGAATGGAATTTCGTCTGCGATAATTAAATAACTCTACAATGATTCCATTTGAGATATCTCCTTGTAATATACTGCATCCTTCTTTCAACAAACCAGGTGTAATTCCCAATTGCTGACATGCTGAACCAATAACACGTTTAGACCCAGACAAGTCTGTTTATTCTTCACAAAGGGATTCTACAGAGGCCACCCCAAGGGAAACAGAAAAAGTGGCCACTGTAGAAAGGTGGCCTCTATAGACAGGTCCTATAACATGCATTTTCACCTGAAGGGATCAATTTAAGTGGCCACTATAGACAGGTGATCACTATAGACAGTGGTTACTATAGACAGTGACCACCATAGACAGGTTTGACTGTAGTTTATTGAGCTGAGCATTTTTGTGAATGTCATCCATGTGACATAAGAATTGTATTTCCCCTTGTACCTTTTTATTCCCCGAAAGAGACAATACAATCATTGCCTTCCTTTTCTTATTTGCTTGTTCCACTATTTTGTTTCTTTGGCGGCATTACCTCTTTGTATAAAGTGTCTTCAGGATATCATATTCATGGAATAGTTCAGATTCCAAAAGTATTTTACGAACATACTGAGCCAGTCAACCTCCATATTGTGTATAGTTTGAGCTGAGCATTTTTGTGAATGTCATCCATGTGGCGTAAGAATTGTATTTCCCTGTGTACCTTTTCGTGACAAAGACAACATAAACAAAATTTGTAAAGAATATGGTCTGCAATTGAATAGGGTAGACCATTGCATACAACTTGGAGCCATTCTATGGTGTCCACATTATCAGTTACTTTACAATATTGTCTAACTTAGCGTCACTGTCAATTTGTCTGCGTCGCAGCAATCGTACATTGTGAGTTAAAATATAAAAATTTCTTACCTTCATCTCCGCTCATCAATAGCAACCCTCCGTCATTCTAGATTCAAGAACGTCAAATTGAGTCTCTCCTTGTAGACCATTGCATACAACTTTCAGCCATTCTCCGAGGTCGTAATTATCTTTTTCTTCATCATATTCATTACGCAGTGGCTATCTTTACGGTACCGTAAACGAATTCCTGTGGACTATTTTTACGGCAGCGTCTGTCGCGCATGCGCATCGGGAAAATTTCTGACTTGTAATATTTTCTTCGTTCTATGCCGTATGCCTTTCATACGGTGCCGTAAAAATA
>BQKZ01003718.1:32568-44588 GCA_036244855.1 Temnopleurus reevesii
TTGAAATAATTAAATATGCTAATTTATGCATAAAATAAGTTTTGGGCTCTTAATCACTAATTAAGTCTCCAATCGAGCTGATTTCTTTTTGAAAATATTCCTTTTTGCATTTTCTACAAATTTGTTTAAAAAAAATTCATTATCGAAATTAATTTCTTATGTATTTCATTGTTTTATGAATTTCTTATGTATTTCTTTGTTTGTTTGTTTTTTACCTTTTGTCTTTGTTGTTTTTTTACTGATATTTGTTGCAGACATTATTTTAGGCAAAATGCTGCAAAAATAAGTTAATTTGAGCCATTAAAAGTAAAAATATTCAAGTTTTGTTCATATTTTAGTGAAAACACAATTTGCATTGATTTTGTACACAAAATCACGCTTTTGAGCAATTTTGGGGTTGACCAATTTTTTTCAAATGGGCGTGGCACAAAAACGGTACGCGCGGGCGCGGCAAATTTAGTCTCAAAAGTGGCGCGATACTTGAAAGAAAAAAGTCATGACGCGTCGCGAAAAGGCGCGTGTGGGAGATATTTGAAAAAATGTTGAGGGGGGGGGGGGGCGGAATCCGCTTAATATGGTATCCATACCGGATCCGTTGAATTCAACACCGGTGTTTTGCAGTGTATAGGCCTACTGCTGAGGATGCTCTTGTGTCAGGTATGTATATTGGTCGTATATAGTGAAAGAAATTCGAGAATAATATAGATTTGGCGTGAAGTAATACTCCCAAGAGTTGTCCCTCTCTTTCTGAAATTTTGGGAAAGTTTTTAAAAAAATGCCCGCTCCGCCGGGAATCAATCGAACCCGGGTCCTCAGCTTTAAACGTCGATGTGCTGACCATAAGACCACAGGGGCGGACTAAGCGGTGATGAAGACATAAATCAATAAATCGACAGGTAAACAAATCATAATTTTAATCTTGTAATTTCATTTTTGGAGGTAGTTGAGTTTCAAACAATGTCATGTAGTCATGTGGCAGCTAGTCGTGGGATCAAAGCATTTGATGCATTATACTTTTTTTTTTAAGTGAGATAGTGTGCATGCACAACCGTCACATAGGCAACTCTTGACGTAGCGTGATACAATGTTTCAAGAACTATTCTCCTGTTTTATTTTAATTTTTGGCATTGCTCGAAACTCAACTACCCCCCCCCCCCCCCCAAAAAAAAAAGAAATTACAAACGTTGAAGATTTATCTCAAACTTCGTCTCACCCGTGCGATGATAAATTGCCTTTGATTGAATGTTCAAATGAGATTCGGGGGACAAATTTAGCAACCTGACCGAGACAACCTACATTATTCTGAGTATTCTGAGTATTCTGAGGACCTCAATCAAAGATTGTTTTCGTATTTAAATGCTTCCTAGAGATATAATTACAATTTCTTCGAAATCGGATCGTAAGCCGGTATATTATGGCTCGTATCTCGATCAACCCTCGATCAACTTCAGCTTTTGAAAAGCCGAAGCTAAACTTTGTTAATGGACTATAGGCCATAAATAGGGTTAAGCTGAGCCTAACACAAGGACTGGATGGTATCCAGCTAACTTCGGACATGTTCGGACAGCTAAGGACGTCCAAAAAAAATCATAATTCGAAAATAAATCAGATAACAAAATAATGGTAATACAATATATTTTAACGATTAGAAACAAACAAAAGTATATAACTAAATGAAAATAAACATCCAATCCCCGGGGATTCCCCGCGGGGTGGGGGGGGGGGGCTTCCCCTAGAAGTGTATACCGCATCAGGAGGGTGGGGGAGCAGCTTTCTTGAATCCCTACCCTTTTGCTGGCACAGTGGCTTTCCATCCCCACCACTTGTGGCGGGGTAGAAATGAATAAAGGAAATGGTAGTATAAAATTTCCTTTTGCTGATAATCAAGATTGAATATAATTTTTTGTTTGTTTACAGGGGGTTATCAAGTAAATCAATAGATAAAATCTTATCAGAACAGATGCCGAAAAAACATGAGTTGAAAACATCCAATGAAAAAGAGAACATAAACACCGAAATATACATAAATACAGAAACATCATACAACAATATCCCAGACGTAGCAAGATACTAAATGAATGACTTCCTACTGTCCATAAATATTTTTATTTCATTTATATATATATTCCCCAACCATTAAGTTAAAAAGCAAATGTCCCCAAAATATGATAATTGGTGACAAAATTGTACACTTCATCGCGCTTACCATTCATTTTAAGCAAGAAAAAGACGTGTAATTACGTCTTTTATAGCATTTGATGTAATACATAGCTTTTATATAGCGCTTATCAACTCTTCATTAGAATTCTCTAAGCGCTCTACAGATGTAATAATTATTACATCAGTATTGGCTGATATTGTCAAACACTGGAGCTGTTAATCTATTAGCCTACAGGGGATCGAGACCGGGGCTAGTTCGCCTAAGGGGCAAGTGCGCCATCCGCGGTTTTTTCATGATCTATACAGAGGATGAAAAATAAAACATAATAATCTATGTAATTGACGCTGCGCCCACCAGCGTCTTTTTGTTTCGTCATTCAAGCAGCTTTGAAATTTTAACTTGGAATTTGTGATTTTGTCGAATTGAATTGAGTGAAATATTGGTCCTTATCTAAAGTTGTAAATGCCATCATAATTCTAGATAATTTCATGTTATCAATGCCAGTTTATATAATATGAGGTGTACCTTTTTGTCCATCCGCTCCTCATTTAAACAGAGACACTTGATGAAAAATTTTGCTCATGGGGCTAGTTCGCCTCGTCAAAGGGGCATGTTTGCCGAATGATTTTTGCTATATTTACTGTAGTTATTTTCCTTATATTCAAAATTGTATCTTTCTGTATATTGAATTTAATGTCACTGGAAAGTGTTCATAACCGTTGATTAAAAACTGATCTTAAAATCCAAGCGCAATGTGGGTAATGGAAGTTTTCGTCAACTGCATTTTTCATCATTTTTTTTTCAGATTCAAATTTTATCTTTCTTTTATTTCTATGTTGAAATTATCGATTGAATTTTATTCCCTACATTTGAGAACCGTGATTTTTATTGTAAATAAAACAATCGAATTGAAGAACATTGCATAGTTTATTTCTTTGGCGAACTTGACCCGTCATAGGCATACTTACCCGAGGAGAAGGGGGGGGGGGTGGTAGGCGAACCTGCCTACTTCGAAAATTTTCATTCAACATTGTATTGTTAAAAATGGGATGACCGATGGGGTCGAAATGAGGCTGGTAGTTAGCCACAACCCGTATTTACCAAATAAAGACATCTGTGCACTGTTTAGACTTGCAAAGCGGATTGTACAGCAACTTTAGTAAAAAAAAAAATATATAAAAAAGTGAGCGAACTAGCCCCGGTCTCCACTACTTACACTTCGAAATATTATTTTAATCACCAATGCTCTTTCATATTCCCTGTTATGATAGAAAGAGGTATCAAAAGACAGTGATGGTTACTTTTTTTTCACTGTAAGCATGTAATTATGATTTAAGTAAACCATACTTTATCATTGTGCATGCAAACTGCTGAAAAAAAAATCAATTTCCCAAGAATCATGATTGCACAGATGTACATTCAGATAAGAGCTATACGATTAGGCATCTAATCAACATGATCAATTAACTCTTATTGCACTTTCAAGATTTTGATTCGGCTATGTCCAAATCATTTTGATTCAAAAGAACTAAAGATTCTACATGATATTGTAATATTTGTGATAACATCTTATTACGAACAATCAATCAAACTATCTAAAACTTGTTTGACGTAACTCAACATCAATCCGAATCCTTCGAGAAGCCTCTAAACTATCGGTACAAAACTTGATTTTACAGTTTATTTACGCTTGTTCTGTCTTTCGAGAAGTTAAAATCAAATTATGCGATTTTGAAGACATTAAAGTTTGAATGCAGTGATAATGTATCCTAAAGTTTTTAAATAACAAACATAAATTGATTGAGTGTCAGATTTGTTTTTGTTCAAACATGTTCACGCAGGGGTGGATCTGGGAATCGCCAAAATAAGGGGCCTTGTGACCATCTCCCCTCCCCCGATACTGTCCAAAGGTTATTATTCAACGTCAGTGAACTTCTCTCTTGTGTATTTTTCGTTGAGGCTTTTTGTAATCTCTTCTGTGAAGTAGTACCACTTCTTTCCATGGACCTCTTTATCCACCTTGTCCGGATGATAGTGACTAATCGCTTTCAGTAGGAGCTTCTTCTTGGAGAGGCTCTCGTCCAGTTTTGCTCCCGGAGCCTTCGGCGGCCATGTCTTGTAGAGAGTGGCTACGTACTCCTCTACGGGTAAACTGAAGAAGCCTTTGAGCCTATCAAGATCTGCTTTCATTCCGGCCATGGTCGCATCTTTCTCCTTATTCTCTACGCCATCCTTGTTCATTCTTCTCTGGAATTCCTCCACGAACTTCTTGCTCTCCTCAAACCAGTCTGAAAGATAATTTAATTTTCAAAGTTTCTTTATAGGTCATTAACGTAATTTGTTTGTTTGCTTATTGTGTAAAAATTAATTAAAAAATAACAATTTTATAAAAAAAAAAACAAATAAAGAAATAAAAAAAAAAAAAAAAAACTCAAAAAAATAAACAATAAGAAAAAAAATAAAAAAAAAATAGAAATAAACAAATAAATTTAGAAAAAAATTAAAATTTACCCTCATAATGGTTTAAAATTGCTCAGGAAAAAAAAAAAAATCAAAAAATAAAGAATTTTTTTACTTGAAACCAAAATTTACAAGTTAACTTTAATGATTGCCTTAATTATTACTCATGTCATGTTAAAGAAATTTCTTTTTCTTACTTTAGTTACGAGCTTTTAATTAATCATTACGAATCCACTGTCACAAAATTGGATGCATTTTGTAGGTCTCATATCACTTACCGTCGTTTTGAAAGTTTCTCGGAGACATACTCAAAGCGAGTTCAATGGCTTTCCTGTAGCAATCTTTTCCTTTGACGGACAATTTCAAGACCTGATATCAAAATGGGAATTAAAGGAAAAAGATGATACCATATACATTGCACATTTTTATGTACACTAAAAACAATCTGCAAAAATCATACGTATTACTTTTTTGTATGTTTTTATTTTTTTTTTAATCCGTTTATGCAATAATTTCATGTATTATCAACTCAAACTTAGCAAAAATAGTAAAATCATAAATCATTTTTAGTTCAAAACAATAATGGATCATTTTAAGTAATTGCTGCAAAAAAATTGTCTCTGGTGTTGGGACAAATCTTAATGATATATAAAGGGAGTATAAGATGCATATAGACTAAACAAACAGTTGCAGAGAAAATAGCTGTAGGCACAATTGTATCGAGTCCCAAATACGAGCAAGCTTTTTGTACTTCATCATAATCAGGCATTTCGGTTGGAAGGTTTGTTGATGTATGTTGGGCATGCTTATGTTATTCCCCAAACATGCCAAAGACGTTTCGACATTTCGACATTTCCCATTGTCTATGATAATGGGAAGAGTTCGTAACCCTGTTGAGTCGCCAAGAGAAGAGTGAGCCTTTAGCCCCAGCCCACTCCGCCGCCCCCACTCTCATCCCCTTGTAAATCTTTAATATTCATAAAGATTTTAAGAGAGGTACGGTACGCATGATTCTACACACGACTGGTAAACATTTCTTTCACTCGATACAATGCACCCCATGGCTGGGTTAGTATTTGAGAAAGGGTCACCAGTCACCGTGTTTCATGAAGCTAACTATACCTCTCCGCACGACTCCACGAACGACTGGTGATCGTTTCTCAGGTGCGATTTACCAACATGAGTCATCAATGAGCGCTTTAAAATATCATCAGTCGTTCGTAAAGTCGTACGTAGATCTACGAACGGCCTTATACATAACACATTTTTCATACCTTGGCGTATACTCTTCCCAGTCGACTATAAGCCATTGCTTCTTGTTCTATGTCTTTCCCTCGACACAGAATGATAGATTGTCTGTACCAGTCCATGATGGTCCAAACTAAATCCACATTCAGCTCTTCCTTGACCTTTAGTCCGTTCTTTAGGAGGTCATCGCCTAAAACCATGGGCAAAACAGAAATCAATTCAGCCTAGTGCTTTATTTACAAGAATATATTATTGGATTTAAACTATGAATATTTGGCATATTTTGGAACAGTACTACTATAACCCGGTAAATGTAGGAGGAGGAAAAACAGTAATATGTTAAATCATGGATATATCCATGGTTAAATAGGCAACATTAAATTTCCAAAACAAAAATTCAACTCAATACATAATAAGTACGTGCATCCCCTCTCTCCCCCGGCACCTACTACCTGCTCTTCCCCAGCTCTCCCCCTCTCTCTCTCTCTCTCCCTCTCTCTCTCTCTCTCTCTCTCTCTCTCTCTCTCTAGTACTCTATGTGAATGTGTGCGTTTGTGCCTTTATGGGTGGGTGGGAGTGTGCTTTTAATAATTATGTCTGACTGTTCGAATGTGTGCGTGCTATTGACAAATGGCGTTCATTCTTCGTTTTTAAAAATGCAAATATGTGCAACACGAAATCAATCCCATTCAAGATATTGCGAAATTTTCGAGATTCTGCAAGGATAGAAAATGATCATTGCAAAATAGACAGAAACAATATAAACAATCGATTCCTGGTTTTACAAATCGGAAATGCATTACAGTCAGAAAGCTCGTGAAAGGAAGTCATACTGAGGGTGGCAATTGTAGGAGGGAAAAGACGGACATAGAGAGAGAGAGAGAAAGAGAGAGGAGAGAGAAAGAAAGAGAGAATGATTTGGGGTAATATCTCCGTTACAGAGAGATGTCCGTTGCAAGACTGAAATAGACTAAACTTGATAACCCAGTGTACTGGCCTAAACAAAATTTGGCACCCCTTAGCAATTGTGTTCTAATTGTCATTTGACTCTGCTAAGCTGTAATCAACTTGGTAGAAATATTTTTGGCATATTTATATGTTGTAAACACTGGCAGGAGTATATATATCCAGGATTCGACATTCATGGTTCTCAAGTGGTTGCCCCCCCCCCCCCACACACACACACACTCACACTCACAACGATCTGAAAAGAAAAAAGTGAAATAAGTTTTTCCTCCCCCTTATAAAATGTTTTCTCATTGATAAATTAATTTTGCCACGAAATACACCCCCCCCCCCTTCCCCCGCCATTTATAAAGTAACGCGCAAGTCGAATTCCTACCTGTAGTCCTCGCCTTGCCCGCTTCAGCTAGACATGTATGTTGGTAAACATCTTCCTTTAGAACTTCTATCTCAGAGAGAATAAATGCATCTTTCTCACTCGTTCTGTCTGCTTCTTGTATTGGAAAGTAACATTCTTTCATGAATCTGTCATTAAAACAATAATAACATCGTAAAGATCGATTTCTTATGCTATAATTATACATTAACAGTCATGAACAGAAATTTAGAATTACCAATTTTTTTCGTATCAGGATATGATTGAATGCGTCAAAACTCAATCTCTTATTATAGTATGGTGGATTATTAAAGATTATTCTGAAATGATGTAAATTGTAAACTTTGATCTAATTGGTATTGTGAGTCTATTCATAATTAGAGTAGTTTGAAAGTATATAAAAGGCAAACACTTGCGCTGAAAATAAATGTCCATGATTTATAATGAGCATTTGAATCGAGCATGGTGGAGTTTCGCCAAGTTCAGAAAGACTTTTAGGAACCTGAGAACTACTGCTATCAGTTCTTGTGCTGAATTAGGGGCAATACTATGAATCATAAAAGAACGGACACCGGTCGTTTTTATTACATACCTGAAGCAGTCTCTATATTGGAATTCTCCAAGTGCTGTCATCCCTTGACCGAAGAGAGTTGTTGCCAGTTTGACATTCTCTTCTGCCTTTCTCTTCCCATCAGGAAGGCTTGCGATAGCTTCAGTTAAGGCCCCCATTTTCTCTTGATCTAGATTCTTATGAATCCACGCGATAGCCTCATCTGCACATTGATGCAGTGATGTCTGTAGGTTGATGGTCCAGGCGGTGCTCTTACAGGAGCTACGATGAAGTGCCTTGGTGAAGTTCTGGAGGGCATCCGTGAAGTACCGTCTCGTAAGGACCTTAATCATACCAAAAGTTGGGGGAAAAAAAGCCGTCAAGATATCATGATCCGAGAACCATCAAACACGCAAACAAAAACGATGAACATGATCCCGATTATTATATCCATGACTATGGACAATTATTAATGCCGATGTTTATGAAAGAAAACAATTTTTTAATCTGGATAATTCGATGAATGAATAAATGTATGTCATAGCGATGCTGCTGGTCGAAGAGAATAGCATCATCCTGGCGTAACTGAATCTTACACAGGAATATTTTAAGAAACAAATCTTCAAGAAAATAGACTTAAACCTTACCTTCTGTTGTTTCTTGTCTCTTTCTGTCGCAGAGCCGTGCAGAGATGCCAACTTCCACGATGTCACGGCGATGTTCTTGAGAGCAGACACGGCATCATCTTGACTGAGACTGGAGCTTGAAGCGCACTGGTAGCACTGAAGAGCAGACTCCAGTCGACCACTTTGGATGATAAACCCAAAACCACCCTGTGACCACCTGAAGAACAGGTTGCCATATTCTCTCTGCTGCCGCGACAAGGACGGCGTGAACGATGATACAGGTGCCGCCATACTATTTAGGAGAGATTTTTTTCAGCTATTTTAGTAATTTAGGAATCAAAGATAGTGAGGACGATACATCTAGGACAACTCCGCACAGCATATGAGAGAACGCCTATCTCCGACGTTATATTGTATTTAAAAATCATCAAATCATAAACAATAAATTTGAGAACAAATTAGATATATAAAGTAAGACTAAGAAAAAATGGAAGATTGGCTGGATTTACAAATCAATGTCATGTATATGACACTGGTCTTCACGGGATCCAGAAACGAATTAAGCGACAGATAACTGTACCATTGTAATTAAAAATACTTATGCAAACTATAGAACACACTAGAAAATAAAATACAAATTAAAGCCATACCCCCTATAATAGCTTATTGTCCTGCATTTTTGTCCTAATATTTTTATGAAGGGTGACATTTTTCTTAGAGATGGTTGTTCTGTACTGGGTAGTTGTCCTAGGGCAGTTGTTCAGGGGCAGTTGTCCTACAGGCGACCGTTGTCCGAGGATAGTTGTCCAGGGGCAGTTTCAAGGCCTCAGTCCGGATTCGGCAATTGGAAGTACATACAGTACAGACGCGTAGCACAGATATGTATATGGGGCGAAAATAAGTGATATTGTTTTGGGGATGTTATTTTTTGCTTGCCAAAGTGTGCAATCTTTTATTATTATTATTATTATTATTATATACTCGTCAGAATTGTTCAATACTATGTACGCATGATGTAAATGTTAATACTTTTATAAACATTTGTATCATTCGAATACTTCCTGTATCGAGATAGAGATATTGCTATTCATATCTCTATTCATATCATATTGACTTCCAACTATTTTGTACTATCGTTCTACTGCGATATAAACAAAAACTGGAATTACATAGAATAATATTTCCTCCCTCGACAAATTTTACGATCATTTCGCCGTGCGAACATTTTTTATCACAGGGCTCCTTGACTATTTTCTTTCAAGTCTCCCAAAACTTTTAATACCATTTCCATGGAAATCGGACCTATACTATTACGACGCCACGTGCCATTTTTCATACACGAATGTCGGCTGCAAAACTGCTCAAAAACGTGATTTCGTGTACAAAGTCACTGCAAATTGTGGTTTTGCTCTTTATTCATATAAAAATGCATATTTTTGCTTTCAGTGGTTCAAATCAATTTATTTTAGAACAAATATGCTTGGAAAAAATATTTGCAACAAATTTGGCTAAAAGACAATGAATAACAAAAAGTCGAAAAACGGCAAAATACATAAGAAATTTAAAAAAAAACAATAAAAACATAGGAAATTGAAATTGTCAGCAGAATTTTTTGAAGCACAAATGTGAGGAATGATACAAGGAACTCTCATACCAAAAATTAACTTTCTACTATCCCTATTTAGTGATTTAGAGCAAACATGTAATTCTTTTAAAATTTGTTATTCATATTTTTGAAAATCTGATGATGTAATATCATAGTTTACATGATACTCTACGCGCGTGCAAATTTTCGCGGCGATAGCGCGAACGACGGCCGAGAACTGAATGTGTGTCCCTGAGAGCCCCCCCCNATTAGCCCGGCCTAGTAAAGGTTAGAATTACACCAGACAAGATATTTCAAATATCATGAAGAGTATACATTAGAATTTGCGTTACACTACATGAGATTCAATCTTGCATGGTCATGATATTTATGAATATATTGAAATTCATTTTCTTTGTTAAAATACTCATATAGGCCTACATAATTTTAGAACGAAAAAACAAATAAAAATGATCATTATGATCTATATAAAATGTAATCATGGTAATATACATGTACTTACGTTTCACCCAGACTCCGATTCGGTGTGTCTCTTAACCTCCGTTTCCAATCGCAATGAAATACACGGTAGTTTATTTGGAAATACAGGCAGCATATTTGGTGGGGAATCCCAAGCACTGATCGTGCGTACCATGCGCCTTTTATTAAACACGTATTGACACTTTTGTCTGAATAACATCGATCGCGAGCCGAGTGTGAACTTGTTCACACATATTGCATCTTTACCGCCTTTGCTAATGTATTTATCTTCATATTTCTCCAGTTATTGCATTTAGAGACAGTGTTCCAGAAATTCTACCCCACCCCCCTAAACCGCGCCACATCTACCACTGTTCAGAATGTAGACACAATTTCTTCCACCCGACTGCCCCCTCCCGTTCAAGGGATGTGAAGACCCTTTTTTGTGTGTGTGTGTCTTTGCTTTGTTGTTTTGTTTGTCAGTCAGCTTGCCGCATAGCAGCCTATTCTGCGTGCTATACAACTTGTTGGGTTTTTTTAGTCGAGCGGTGGGAGGGTCAACAGTCATGCCCCACCCCCACTATATCCGTCAACCCTGGATCCGCCACCTGAATGGGATCACATAATGAACAGATCAGTGCGAGAATGATGTCCGTTGGTTGGTTGTCTAGCGTGATAGGGCCATGGCAAGGGCGTATGAAGGATTTCCCTATATATTTATGATTTACTAGATAGAATTATCCTGCCAAATTTTGTAGATAACACATGAAAAGCCCGAGCGGTGTTTAAAGAAACACTGGGAGACGTTATCGAGTGTTATACACTCGTAATTCGCAATTATTCCAGAACTGATGCCATTCGTTCTAATAAAGTCGCTCTCAAGGTTGTTCGTAACTTTTTTTCCGTCCCCTAAAAATTTATTAGAACCCATCGACCCATGTCTCTTTTTCATATCGAAAAGACTGATAAGGTTTGTGTACGAATGTAGGTAGCATTACGAAGTGGGGAATACCCACGGGAATATATAAACACAAAATGTACCATTATCGTATTGCCTACTGTCAACACCTTTGTTTGAATAAGTACATTATGAGCGTGACCTTTAATATTCATCTGTTATTGAATTGTATATTCGTTGTCTTCGTCAAGTCATTCGTTAATACATGTATATTATGCACGTATAATTTATTTTGTTTTCTCCAGTTCTTCAGTTCAGAATTGTATCATCGTTGTCTTAGTCAAGTCATTCGTTAATAATTTGCACATACAATTTATTTTGTTTTCTTCAGTTCTTCAGTTCATTTCTACCGAGAGCAAGTGGGGCCAGAACGCTTAAATAAAAGCTGGGGTGGCAAGCAAGTGATCTTATACAATATCTCACCACTCATGACGAAAGAATACCAGTGCCACTGCAGAGGGCGCTTTGTTGCTTGGCAATAATTACTAGTATAGTACATCAGGTAATATGAATAAGTAAAGGCTGTTTCATGAAGCTGTTCGTATATACGTACACACAATTGTCCGAACGACTGGTGACCCTTTACTGCACTCAATGATAACCCCTGGTGCTG
>BQKZ01003719.1:8646-24552 GCA_036244855.1 Temnopleurus reevesii
ATGATGATGATGATGATGATGATGATGATGAGGATGATGATGATATGATGATGATGAGGATGATAATGATGATGATAGCGGCGCCTTTTGTGAACACTTGAAAACTTTGAATTTGACATCATAGGTATTTCTGTAACATTTATGGCTTTTAAATCTAAGTATTGAACATGGAAAACTATAAATGATTTTGGGTGTAAGAATAGGTAGATATGGCAGACGTGGAGGAGGTCGTTATGTATACAGCGAATTCACATAACACATAAATATTTTCAAAGAGACGATCTAATTTTAGACTTTGTTATATGGCTTTTGTCACATAGAGCAAACGAGTTTTGTTGGCAAAGTTGATAAATGCGATCTTCAGAGAATACAACGCTTGTTTAAATACTTCTGTTGCCCTTTGCTCCTAGATTTCTTCACAACGGAAAAAAGACTGTGTGATTTTTTTTGCTCGGCTGACTGCTACCACATAACTAAAATAAATATTTCATAAATTTAAAGTAAACCAACAGTTTCATACGGTAAACTTGTCTTTTCTCCGAGGGAAGGTGAATGTGCAGCGGACGCCGACTTGTAAAAGTTTATCTTCATCTTGCCCCTCTATTCGTAATGCATGCTTGAGTACTGCATGCAGGGGTTTAGTTTCAAAGTCTATACCCATAAAACATTGTCATGTCTATGCCCAAACTCGCACGAGCTGCAATGTTAATCGAATCTTGTATACCCGGGCTTTCGGCGGCGGCCTCTCCATTGCACACACGGTCTATTCTCTCTCGCCAGCGAACCATATCAACACCGAGCTTCAGAACGACGAGTCAAAGATTGCAGTCACAGTAAGTGCCGATACATTATGCTTTTATGTCATTGTTTTGTGCGATATAGTTGTTAGGCCCTATAGTTATACGACAAATCATCATATTCTGGTTGTGCATGCACCTGTTATATTCCATGTTAGTACTGCTTTCCAGACTGAGAGCCCCTACCATGATTACCCTGGAAATGCTCAGAAATTGTAATGTCGAGCAGATTTCTATATATAGTCTAGAATTTCAGCCATTTATAAATACATTTAACCATCCATTTTGAATCTGACAATTCGAAATGACTAGGCAATATTGTGGTGGATCACTCCCTTTATTTGAAAAATAACCATTCTTTTCATTGTGCTCGAAATTCTACTTCTCATCAACACTGACAATTTGAAGCATGATTATTGGACCTGCCACGCCCCCTTCACTGACTCCACTGCAAAACTTTGCCACGCCCCCTTTAAACTCTCAACTACGGTAGCTGTTGAGTTGAGTGTTGTGACATATGCTCGTAATCCAATGGTAAATTAAATCTCATTTAAAAAAAAAATGGTATAGACCCCTCAATTCATCATTGCAAACCACTGTTCTAAGTATTATGTGATGTTATATAATTATATGCAAACATTTAGCATTATACTAGCTCTGCTCTTTTCCATGGGTTGTTTCATATTTCTTCTTATTTCTTGTTGTTTCAAATAGTTATAGTTGTGCATGATGATAATGAATATGTAGCAAGATAAATGTTGAATGCAATAATTCCTATTATAACAAACGTTATTTTATTTCTTGCTAAAGGAAGTCAACGCCATGGGTGGGATTCGAACCTACGACCATCCGCGAGTATCAGCACCACGACACCACTGTGACAGCACCTCAGCTTTATTTCTATTTTCATAGCTCTAACCTATGCACTAATTATAACGATAATTATAATGATTATTAGTCATATACTATTATCGCCATTCATATATTTTCACTGTCAAAGTTATAACTTTGTTTACATTCACAACTAATTTTATTTTCTAGATTTACAAGAAATGCGAAAATGGCAGACAATGACCATCCGGGCACCATGATGAATTCAACCAGAGAATCTGAAAAAGATTTCCTCTCAAAAGTGTTCGACCTCATCCTGAAAGAAGGAGTTGAGAAACAAGTAAATGGCGACTGCAAAGGTTTGTGATAAAATAATATTCCCGTTTCGGTTCATCATGATGTGAATATTTGAGTATTCTTTTAGCTTTACTAAATAAGCATAAAGCTATTTGAGTTAATAGGCCTATGGACTGTTTTGTTTATTCTGTGTCTTTCACCAAATGAATGAAGAGACAAGTCTTGTATATAAAAAAAAAGTAAAGAGGAAGGTGGTTATGATTGATATTCCTATATTTACGAGATTACTTTATGATCATGATGATAAGCGGTAATAACATCTTGACTTTGACTCTAAAATGTACATGCTGTACCTGAAAGTGTTGATTTTATTTTATAATATGCATTGGACCTTAACCCGGAAAGATGTTGTACCGGTATACGAATCGTATGTTTGACACCACTCTTGTTCATTATGACTGATAGTTTCATTGCATCGTTCTTCATATTTGACCAATTCTTACAGTAAGTTTTCAACCAAGTAACGGCATCGAAATCACAGAATAACGTTAAGTGAACAATCAAAATAAAATAAAGACAACGATAATAATCTTTTGCGTCAAAATAAATGTAACAGCATATGTATGACGATATTATCATGTACCAGTACCCGTTGACATCCGTCAATCCATGAAAGCGGTATTGATTCATGCCACACCTTTGTCATAAAATGATAATCAGTGGCTACTGTTTACTTGATATCTCGCATAGGTCTACCTATATAGTCGATATTTAAAGTCATAGTATATGTCTACCGAATGCTTTCAAGAAGGTATACTCACTTCAGGGGCAGAACCAGGATTTTTTTTTATAGGAAGGCCAGACATTTTCAATTTTCTGGCAAGCAAGCGAGCAAGCAACAAAGCAAGCAAGCAAAAAAAGGGGNCCAATACATTTTTCACAATTATTATCGATTTTGTTCGTATCTCTAAGCAGTGGTTAACTTCAAGCATCCTGAAGAGCTTCTCAAAGAGTTTGACTTCAAGATCCAGGATGAGCCAGAGACGGTGGATAAACTTCTGCAGCTTTGTCAAGAAACGTTTGACTACAGCGTCAAGACAGGTAACGTTAAGCAACGATAATCAAAATAACGTAAATGCTTTGTGAATCATTTTTGGTTAATCTGTATGCAAAGTATGCTTATAAGCATTGATTTTTAACGCTGCCTTCGTGCCGAAAGACGCAAGGAAGATGCTCGACTGACGTTGAATGAGTTGGGTTTGCGCTCACCGTAAGCACGTAAGCGTTAACTAAATAAACGTAGGCATATAGCGTGCTCATATTCACCGGCAAATTAATTCAACAAATACTGCACAGGCCTTTTCTCAACGCAAATAATTTGTGCCTGCACTTTTAACTTTAACGTTATGAGCATTTTGTTAATTCTGATTGTCCGTGGTTTAACGAGTTGCCAAATGGTATTGTTGCAAGACAAAGAAACCCCAACATTGCAACAACTCAATGGGCATCCTCTCGAAATGCCTGTTGATTCTTTAGAAGAAAACGTTCCCATGAAATTGTAGAAATTGTAATATGGTTTTGTGCAACATTGCCATTTGGCTACCATCACTTCGTGAAAACACGGACAAATTATATGCATTTCGTCTGGGAGTCGTGTTTAGTCAACGAACTGACGAATGTCTAGCGTCAATGGAAATAAGTTCGTGGTTACATCTGAACAAAATATTTTTACGTAAGAAATACTGTATAAAATTGTTACCATGGTTTCTTTCAGCTGTTTGGTAAGTCAATTTTTTAAACCGAAAGATTTGCGTCACTACGAGACTACCTGTAGGTAACATGTATCTTGCATCATTATTATTACGATAAACGATTATAATTATTTTTATGCTTATTTTATTTAAAGGTTACTGTTTATGTTTTACGGTAATTGTAATCCATTAACATATTTCTGTCTGTCATTCGATCATAATATGACCGCAAATTATTAATGCCTTGTAAAGTGTTTTTAATGAAATACGGTAGTTCCTTTTTCTCATTTGTCTGTTTCTGGACCCCAAAGAAGACCAGATGCGCTTGTTTGCAATGTAGCTGATATTGGGCTGTCCAGCCGTCTCACTCCGATTACTTCTTATTAACTTCTTTTATTCATATATATGTTATAATTATGCTGCTTGCCATGTTTTTTAATCGAGTAATTCTTGTAAGTTATTATTTTATTATGTATATATAATCTTTACTTTTTTGTATGTTGTGTATATTTTCCGTTTTTTTTTTATTTGTATTTTTTGTGTTATCTTTTATGACGGAAATAAAACAAACAAACAAACAAAATAAACTATTCTTTACATCGATTTTGTCTATAGGTCACCCGCAATACTTCAACACAAATTTCAACGGTCAAGATACGTTTGGCTTGGCTGGTGCTATGATCTCAGATTCACTCAATACATCACAGTAAGTCCATGATATTCCTACACATGGACTACCGACTGGCGTTATTCGTTTGAATGGGGCTACCCACCGACAGGTATGAATTTCAAAGGCAGATATAACAGGCGGTCCCGATCACGAGCTGACGTAAATGTGACGCGCTTTCTCACTCAAATCTGTCAGTAGATATCCCACTTCAAAGGAATAAAAAATGTCTGTTATCCTTGTCTATAGTAATGAGTGTAATGACTAGTTGGAAGATTTCGTAAGGTTGGGACGTTCGTTAGAGTGAAATTCTGTAAAAGATGAAAATGAAGGGAAAACGTTTATCTTTTCTTTTTTCTTTTTTTTTCATGAATATATTAAAAAAATTGTCATTATCATGCAATAAGGACAACTAAGTATGGCTTCTAACTCAAATGTTTGGCATCATTTTGACAATGCCCTGGGTTTGTCAAAGTGGTGTCATTAGACGTAATACATTTTAGTTTCATTAGATGCAACATTTAGTGGCATACGTAATATTTAGTATGTTGCTATATCATTGTATATACTCTCTGTTTCAGGTACACCTTTGACAATGCCCCAGTGTTCATCCTCATGGAGCATGAAATCTTATCAAAGATCAGAGATCTCTGTGGGTTCAAGTCTGGAGACGGAATACTTACACCAGGTGAGCACCATCAGAGATCAATGAGCTCCACCACCAGCCTTTAGTCGAGGTCCCAATTGATATTTCTTTCCTTGGCGGTGTTTCACCAGGACTGGTATAAAAAATACTTTGAGAACGACTTTAAGACCGATTGATATCAATTTTACTCGTAATATTTCTGATACCAGTCGTTCGTAAATTCTTTCTTATCGTTATATACTGAAACATCCCCCTGAATCCGATGTGCGATGTCCAGCGGTG
This sequence comes from Temnopleurus reevesii, assembly GCA_036244855.1. Taxonomy (NCBI): domain Eukaryota; kingdom Metazoa; phylum Echinodermata; class Echinoidea; order Temnopleuroida; family Temnopleuridae; genus Temnopleurus; species Temnopleurus reevesii. The sequence goes on from BQKZ01003719.1 coordinate 13,918, forward strand.
AGGGTATTCCCCAGCCATATACCCATCGGCCAAATCTATACTATTTATCCAGCTGGTCAACTTTACCCGCTTTTCGAATTATTTTGACTCAGAAAGCGACTTTTTCTTCAACTCACCTTCTTCGTAAATCCTACCCTCATACTGTCATATTGGCGAAGTAAGAACGGGGAATGGGGGCCGATTGGAAGGGGATATCTTTTGTTTTTCCTTGTCAACTGAGGGACAGGAGCAAATTTCCCCCCCCCCCCCCCCCCCCCCCCAGTTAGCCAATCATGGATTCACCCATTTTGTATGTTTAAAAACCAGCATGTTGTATGAAATCCAGAAAGCAATTGTTTATAATATATTTCAATTATTGATATTAAAATGGTAATTCTATGTGAAATTGAAATATTGTATGAAATGTTTAAGATATGCGGAAATCAAAACAGATATCCTTCTTACTTGGCTCGTGTAGGTGGTACGTTGGCGAATCTATTTGCTGTAAATCTGGCGAGATATCGCATCAATCCTGACTTCAGAAAACAAGGCATCTACGGATCAAAACCTCTCAAGATTTTTGTTTCTGATCAGGTAATTATCTCTCATCGTTCTCAGACGTATTTACACCGCAAACACATGATTGTATTTCAACGCCTTAAAATATTTTGTTTAGTGACTATAGCAGGAATTTTGTCTAGCTCAAATGCCTTATTTGATAACTCGGAGTTGTGGACAATAAAAATATGAACCATATTCGTTAGCTTCCGTGTTTTTTTATTTTTTTTAATTTTTTTTNCCCCCCCCCCCCCCCCTTTAGCCAATCGGGGATCCACCTTCTTTGTATGGTTAAAACTAGCATTTTATACAATCCAGAAATAAATAATGTTTTGAAATGTTCAAGATACGTGAAATTATATATACGGAAATCAAATCTGATTATTCTTATTACTGTATCCTTTATTTAGGTGGTACATTAGCGAATCTATTTGCTGTAAATCTTGCGAGATATCGCATAAATCCAGACTTCAGAAAACAAGGCATCTACGGATCAAAACCTCTCAAGATTTTTGTTTCTGATCAGGTAATTATCTTTCATCGTTCATAGAATTATTTACACCGCAAAACATGATTGTATTTCAACGCCTTAGCATACTTTGTTTAGTGACCAGGAATTTTGTCACCAGTGCTAAAAGTAGACTGGCTCAAATGCCTTATTTCGTATTCATGATATGTATATATTTATTTATTTTTTGGGGGGTGTTAGATCGCAAATCAATATCATTCTTCTAATAATTGTGTGCCGTAAATACATGAAATTATTCTATAGACGGCTTCATTGTATTTAGAAATTTTCCCTCTATTTTGTCCAAGAAATTGCTTATGACACCCCCTCCCCCTCTTCAACCAAATGATCGGCAGTCATATTACCTTTTCTAAACGCTTAGTAGTAGTTGAACCGGCTATCATGGCTATCGTCGTATGAAACGGTTATTGAACCTATTTTGTTTTTCTTTTACTCATCTATAGAGCCACTACTCATTCGTTAAAGGCGCCTATTTCATGGGAATCGGAACTGATAATCTCGTTGTTATACCGACCGATGACAAGTAAGTATAAGTCATTCATTTTTAGTGATTGAAATGGAATATTTCATGTTTTCACGAAGTGATGGCAGCCAAAGCCTAGAGTATGGTTGCGTGAAGACAAAGAGCATCAATTTAAAGGACATCATATCAACGAGATTCAATGAAGTTATAACTTGTTTCGTGCAAAATTACCATTACAATTTTGTGCAAAATTATCAATTTGATTGGTTTCAATGAAAAAAAAAATGTTTTCTTTGTCCGGACATAAAATGTTCGGGAGGATAGCGCTCCATGTAAAAAAAAAAATCGTTTAGAATCTGCCTACTTTTTTTGCTTAATAATTCCCCTTCTCTTCTTTCCGTTTTCATTTCAGCGGGCGAATGATTCCAGAGAAGCTCGAAGAAGCAATCATCTCAACTAAGGAACAGGTAAAGATCATTGAATCAATGTTAAAGTGGTATAGTCACCGCAGCGAGAGGGCGCTACATATAAGACAAGTCCAGTTTTCAGACATGCTACAGGCATCTCTGTGTTAGTCGAATCTCTTTGGACCACAAAAGTAATAATTTATTGAATTGTAACACAGCCGGCTTTATCTGACCTGTTACACAAATTCAAATCGACTTGGGCAGAGAAGAAAATAGAAATAGCGAACGTCCGAAACGTCCCTTATTTGTGGAATATGAAATTTGGGGCTTATCATAATAGTGGAATGAAAGAAAAAGCCTGCCTGACGAGGGTGTATACGATTTAGCTCTGGAGTGTGTTATTATTGAAACACCTAACCCTTTCTCTTTAAGTATACATCTCCTATTTCTTCATTCGATTCCCATTTTCCCTCATAGGACCACATCCTTCTGATGGTAGCAGCCACTGCCGGTTCTACGGTCCTCGCCAGAACTCCCTGCTGGCGGACATCTGCGAGAGACACGGTGACAGCATGGGGTCGGCTCTTGAGTTTTCCTGTGAATGATAAATTTATCATCTTAGTTTCTTTCAAATATATATATATATAATTCGTATTTCTTTATTTGATTCTCATTTCTTTATTTGATTCTCATTTCTTCCCCATAGGACCACATTCCCCTGATGGTCGCATGCAGCCACCGCTGGTTCTACGGTCCTCGCCAGCTACGATCCCGGCCCTGAACTCTCTGGCGGACATCTGTGAAAGACACGGTGATATCTGGCTCCACGTGGACGCCGCGTGGGGCCTGCTCTTGAGTTTTCCTATGAATGATGAATTTATCATCTTAGTTTCTTCAAATATACAATTTGTATAGATCTCTTCATTCGATTCGATTATTTTCACATTAGGACCACATACCTCTAATGGTGGCAGCCACTGCGGGTTCAACGGTCCTCGCCAGCTACGACCCCCTGGACTCTCTGGCGGACATCTGCGAGAGACACGGTGATATCTGGCTGCACGTGGATGCAGCGTGGGGAGGAGGGGCTATGGTCACCCGGAAGTATAAACACATGCTCAATGGCCTCCATCGGGTCAAATCGGTCACGTGGTGTATGCATAAGATGATGGGCGTGCCCTTCCAGTGTACATCATTCGTAACCAATGGCAACGTAAGTACCCCTCCCCATTTTTAGTAAAATGTCAATAGAGCATATAACAAGGACCTCGGAATGTCTTGAAAAGTGGAGGGGCTATGCACTACAAATTGTTATATACTTTTGTAATGTTTGTATTCTAGCTCATTATAGGACCCCATTGTAATAAGGCTTTTAAACTTTCATGGGTTAATCGATTTTGTTTTCCATATTGCATTACATTGTTCATAATATATTTCATTTTTTTTCTGTCTTGATAAATAAATCGAAGTAAAAAAAAATTATATCAAATTCACTGTATCCATCTTGAAGAATGAAGGTGGCGCCCCATTTTATAGCCAATGGTCACAACCAATTTATAATGATAATGATAATGAAAATAATTCCAAGGCACTTTATATGGGTATTTCAAAGCTCACAGGTGGTCTGTCTAATCATAATACCCGTAAAAATCAATACATAATTAATAAGAAAATACTTAATTGTAACCTACAAATTTACAGATGTCGGTTGTAAAATAGTATCTACTTTTCGGAGCTTCCTCTCTGACCATCTATTACATCACCCTCAATAACAATATTTTAAAGTTTGATTATTTTTCTTCTGTTTTCCAATTTTCATTGTTTGTAACCTCATTATTCCTGCAATCTCCAGGAAGATCTAATGACCAAGTGCCACGGTGTCCATGCTGAATACCTCTTCCAACCTGACAAGTTTTACGATGTTTCCTACGACACGGGCGATAAGACACTACAGTGTGGCAGGAAGGTCGATATATTCAAGTTCTGGTTGATGTGGAAGGCGAAGGGTAACAAAGGTCTGGAGGCTGAGACTACTCACAAGTTTGACATGGCCAGGTCAGTCTTCACCAACGTTAATTTAAAAGTCGATATGATATGTCGATTATATCGCTATGCCTTGAATGATTTACTTATAAATACATTGTGCATGCATAATGCAAACTTTTGACTTCAATGCATGTGTATACTACTACACTGAAAAAAGGGCCATCATTCTAACAGTATTTTTTTTTACCTACATGTTTGTGATATAAAAATTATATGTTTATCATTTTTGGTTTTTATTCATATTTGTTTGGTGATATACTTCTGTATAAAATATTAACTTCAAACATTTGGGGCGAAAGATTGAGTATAATTCCTAATCATTATCATATATAGAATGCAAACTGTTTTTTTAATTGGTTGAATTGAATTGAATTCACTTCCTATAAAAAAACATTAACAATTTAAATATACGACGGATTACCCAAATTCAGTTCGCCTATAAAAACGGGAGCTGTTATTCGTGACTCCGAAATGAGTACTTTATGAAATGGCACTATCAAGAATAAAAAAAGTGGTATGAATATACTGCCTTGCGGACATGACTGAATTATTCTATTTCATTCTCAACACAGGAATCTTGCCGAACTCATCAAAAACACTGACGGCTTTCAGCTTGTGCAAGAGGTACGTAGGAAAGTGCTTCATAATATTTATATCCAGTCATCATATTCATGTATGAATGCATAATTTTGAAGTTGAACCGTATGAAATATGTGAAAATTTAAACCTCAGATATCAGCTTTTAAACTACAACTCCTTCCCATTCTTTTCCTTATCATATTATCCCTATTAATTAATATTTTAATAAACATGGGTGTAGCACATTCCATTTCTGAAATCCTATTTAGTTCGTACGTGGTCTATTTTTATTTTTCTACTATTATTTGTTTATTTACGTTTTCTTACAACAGGGCATGTAATCAGTTAGTCAAGGGGCAGTTCGTGTTATAAATCCTATATCTACTTGCATCAATCAGTGTACCTCACCTCTCCTAAAAAAAATGATATTCTATTATCGTAATCGACCCGGTGATCCGGTGGGCTAGTGGTTGTTCATTTAGTAATCGTCACGGGTTCAACTCCCGTCCGGGTGCTGCGATTTTCTTTTGCAATCTCGTGCAACGTATATATAACATACAAATTACTTTGTATACCCTTTTTGGAGAGTTGAAAATTATGATAAGTAATCATGCTTTATGATTTTGTTTGATACAGCCTCAGTGCACGAACGTGTGTTTCTGGTACATCCCTGAGTGTCTACGGGATCAGGAACAGAATGACGAGTACTTCAAACGGCTCCATAAGGTAATGGTGATGATAGTGTTGATGGTGGTGGTGATGAGGGTGATGGTGATGATATGGTGATGATAGTGATTGTGGTGGTGGTGATGATGATGATGGTTATGGTGGTGGTGGTGGTGATGATGATGATGGTGATGGTGGTGGTGATGATGATGATGATGATGATGGTGATGGTGGTGGTGATGATGGTGATGATGATGGTAGTGATGATGGTGATGGTGATTATGTTGATTGTGATGATGACGATGATGATGAGGATGATGGTGATGATGGTGATAATGATGATGGTGATGATGATGATGATGATGGTGATGATGATGGTGAGGATGATGATGATGGTGATGATGATGATAATGATCATGGTAATGGTGATGATAATGATGGTGATGATGATGATGATGATGGTTATGATGATGATGATGTTGATGATGATGATAATGATGATAATGGTGGTGATTAGTTATGATGATGGTGATGATGATGATGATGATTATAATGATGATGATGATGATGATAATGATGATGATGATGATGATGATGATGATGGTGATAGTAATGGTGGTGATAATTATGATAGTGGTGGTGATGATGATGATGATGACGATGATGATGTTGATGATGGTGATATGATGATGATGATGATGATAATGATGCTGAGGAGGAGGATGATGATGGTGATTATGATGATGACGAAAATGATGATGATGATGATGATGATGATGGTGATGGTAATGGTGATAGTGATGATGATGATGATGATGATATGATGATGATGATGATATGATGATGATGATGGTGATGGTGATGATGATGTTGATGGTGTTGATGGTGGTGATGGTGAGGGCGAGGGTGATGATGATAATGATGATGATAATGATGATGATGATGATGATGATGATGATGAAGATGGTGGTGGTGATGATGATGATGATGACGGTGATGGTGAAGATGGTGGTGATGATGGTGATGGTGGTGGTGATGGTGGTGATGGTGATGATGACGGTGGTGATGATGATGATGGTGGTGATGACGGTGATGATGATGATGATGATAATGATGAGGATGATGATGATGATGATGGTGATGGTGATGATAATGGTGATAATGATGATGATGATGATGATAATGATTAAGATGAAGATGGTGGTGGTGATGATGATGATGACGGTGATGGTGAAGATGGTGGTGATGATGGTGATGGCGGTGGTGGTGGCGGTGATGGTGATGATGATGGTGGTGATGATGATGATGATGGTGGTGATGACGGTGATGATGATGATGATGATGATGATGATGATGATGATGATGGTGGTTTTTGTTGATGACAATTAATGATGGGAAATGATGATGATGGTGGTGGTGATTTTACTGATGATTAAGGAGGAGAAGAAGGAGATGATGATGATGATGATGGTAATGATGGTAACGATAGTGGGTGTATTGATGATGATGATATGATGATGATCTGATGATGGTGATAATTCCTCAAAAATGATATCGTCAAGTAACAAGTGCTTTGTTTGATACATGACCTAATTATTTTTTTCCTTTAATTTTATCTTTGTTCTCTCCTAGATCTTGATTAGTATCATTAATTATTCCTGTTTAAACTCCAGGTTGCTCCTCTGATCAAGAAGGCAATGACCCTCAAAGGCTCCCTGCTGCTCACTTACCAACCGAACGAAGTCAAGTCATACGTGAACTTCTTCAAAGTCGGCATTGGCAATGCAAGGGTGAAAGAAGAAAATCTAACCTTCATTCTAGAAGAGATCGAACGACTCGGAAAGGACATCGAAGTTTAAAGGCGCATGGACGTAGCTGCGAGAGGGCGCTTTATAGAAAATGCATTATATTGGACTAAAATGCCTTGTGCCTAACGTCGGCATCATGATGAAACTGCATACTCCAAATTGCTTCCGAGTGGTGAGATACCTCACACGCACATGGATCCGACAAATTACAAATTGCAAACACTATGCAATCGACTGTGATCCGACTTGGACATAAATTGTAAAATAATTTGTATGGAAATTTGTATAAATGAAATCTACCTTGGAGGTGTTTTACCAAGTTAAGAAAGACTACAAGGAGAACAACTTGTAACAGTTCTTGTACTAAATACGTTTAATACAATCTGCCATTACGCACTGTAAGAACAAATATCAGTCGTTCTTAAACATACGGTTTTGATGCTCTGTTGAATTTATACTCAAAATGAGGTTACAAACGATTTCGAATACACGTATTAAAATTCATACATAGGACTGCCCAAACGGCTCGGAACCAGAGTCTTTTTTTAAAGGGATTACTTGCTGCATGTAGCGCTTTCGTATTGTGTTATCTTTAATATTCATTACATCAATGACATATTCTATGTGTTTTACATTTTTCGTCACAGAATGCAAGATCTTCTTCCGAAACAGAATCGTATACAGGTTATATTATTTGCAATGATCTAGATAATTCTGACTTCATTCGCCACCACAAGAAAGCAAATGGTGTCCAAAATGATTTTGATTTAATTAAAAAAAACCTGTAGAATATAATGATATTTCATGGTTTTACGATCTATCCTCATTATTTTCATTCAATGTGTGTTCAATTTGTTAAACCACAAAAATTTGTGAAATTGCTCTTGGAAACGTCTTCTATAATAATAATAATAATAATTGAATTTATATAGCGCTTTTTCCAGAGGATACAAAGCGCTGCTTTTTTTTTTAGTTGTTTAGTCTTTTAGTTTTATGCTGTTTGCATAGACTGAGGCACAATCCACTTTGGGTATTCTTGGGAAGAGCATCAGCGTTGGCTAAAGCTTCAAATTATAGGGGTTTCAGTCAATTTCCTAGATCATTTAATGTAGCCAAAGTGACGTGCGCATCTCATACACATTCGGCGCGAAGTCAAATGCTCCAATATTATTATTGTTTTGGAAACAATTAAAAACTAACTAGGAAACCTGGAGTAATATTTCTTCAAATGATATCTGACAGTACTTAATTAAAAGCCTCTACAAATAAAACCACCTACATCCAATGCATTAAAATAATAGGAAAAGACAACACGCTTTCATATTATATCCTAGGTGCATGATAAACAGATGTATATGTTTGTAATACGAAATTGTATGACTTAATTCAAGATGTACAATAGAGATTGTAATTTTCTAATAACGATTTATGGAATAAAACTGTATATTAAAATGTTTTATAAACAGACCGAGTTGTAAAATGTTTTATATCATTATGCTCTACACACTATTTTATGTTTTTCTCGGTTTAATATATTTTTGTTTAATATTTTGTAAACATCCGAATGTACGAATTTTGATCGTCTCTTTCTGTCGTTCTTTTCTGCAAAATCATGGGTTGACCTGGGAGAAATTAATAAAGAAAGGTTTCCTGTTTCTTTTCACGCCTGAGTACCCGAGATTCTCAGGATGAATATAACCTGATAATAAAGAATTTAACCAAAGAGTTCGTCTTTGATGTGATATAAAGTGACTTGACTTTCAATCACAACAGCTCTAAGGTCCGTTCCAGAAGGGTGCACCAACACAACGCTACTTCTTGAATGGATCTTAGAGCTAACGTTGTGATCGGCACTCCCGTCTTGTATGCTAAAGGTCCCTAATATGTGAAGGGGATATCAACTTTTGAAAACGTCTACTTCTTAACAATGCATATATCTAAGGCCCCGGTCACATAGGACCCCGGAAGCAACACGATTCAACACGACTCTTTGTTAATTCACAGTTAACTGCCTCAGAACAAAGAGTCGTGTTGAGTCGTGTTGCTTCCGGGGCCCTATGTGACCAGGGCTTAATCACTCTGCATGCTTGACTGTACTGCTGTAGAGTTGTTGCTGTTGTTGTTTTAGGATTTAACGGCGCTTCATTCTGTTTCAAAGTCTATGTACCCATAAAACCATGTCTTCATTGTCCAAAACTCGCTCGAGCATTGTTAATCGAATCTTGTATAACCGGGCTTTCGGCGGCAGCTTCTACACTGCACACACAGCCTATTCTAATTCCATCTCTCCAGCGAAGCTTCAGGACGACGGATCATATTTTTCTTGCAATCACAGTAAGTGCAAATGAATTATGTTTTAGGTCATACATTGTGTATTCTGGCTGTGCATATTTACAATGTTAGTACCGCTTTCCAGACTGAGATAGCATTCATTTTACGCTCCTACCCTGGAAATGCTCAGAAATATTGTGTCGTGAAGATATCCTTATCCTAGCTAGGCTTTCAGTCAGTTATAGATAGATTTAATCATCCACTTTGAATCCAACAATTCGAAATATCTCAACATCAGGGTGGTGAAGCACTCACTTGGCATTCGAAATTATACCACTCGTTTTGATTGACACAAGCATAATACATGTAATATTGGACCTGCCACGCCCCCTTTACTAACTCCGCTGCGAAACTTTGCCACACCCCCTTTAACCTCTCAACTCGTTGCTCAGTTGGATGTTGTGACATTTGATCGAATATATCCAATTATATATCGAATTATCTAATCTCATTATGTAAAAAAACCATGGTAGACCCTATCATATATTAATCACTGTAACCCAAAGCCTCATTTAAGTACAGTATTGTGTAATTTTACATAAATATGTAAAGATGTAGTTTTACAAGCTCTGCCCTGCTTCCATGGGTTGCCTCATCTTTCGTCTTCCTTGCAAATAGTAATCATGGTAATGGTTGTGTAAGAGAAGTTTATGAAACTACATGTTGAATGCTATTTTCCTACTTCTAATTCAAAAGCCCTGGTCACATAGGACCACGGAAGAAACACGATTCACCCCGACTCTTTGTTAATTCACAGTTGACTGCCTCAGAACAACGAGTCGGGGTGAATCGTGTTGCTTCCGGGGCCCCATGTGACCAGAGCTTTAAAGGTAGAATATTTTTTGCAGCCTAAAATTTGACTTTCCAAGATTGTTGTGTTATGTTGAAGAGGACTAAATAATAGAACTTATCACCGATCAATTAAGCACAAAGATTGATCATGATAGGCGCATTTATAGTTATTCCAATAATAATTCTTCTATTCGGGCATCGAACTAATTCACCGTACGTTCAAAATTCAAAACAGCCGTTAATCCCTCGTTGACCAATAGCGCAAGAGTCTCTCTCAGCTGCGTATTCCGCATGGTGTGGCAGTGTATAGAAGTGCGCACTGTATGTATTCTTACGTTTTAATAATAATAATAATATATGCAATTTATATAGCGCACGTATCCACTCTGCGGAGTGCTCAAGGCGCTTTACATTATTATTACCCTGGCTTTAGCCCGGCAGCCATTCACGGCGCACTTGGCATTTCAAAGAATAAAT